>CAUYRH010093457.1:0-49285 GCA_963574655.1 Perodicticus potto
GGCACCTGTAGTCCCAGCTACCTGGGAGGCGGAGGCAAGAGACTCGCTTGAGCCCAGGAATTGGAGGTTGCTGTGAGCTGTGATGCCATAGCACTCTATCCAGGGTGACAGCTTGAGGCTCTGTCTCAAAAAAAAAAAAAAAAAAGAAGAATACAAAATAAAATTTTTTTAAAAACTCAACTTTTAGCGGCACCTGTGGATCAAAGGAGTAGGGCACTGGCCCCATATGCTAGAGGTGGTGGGTTCAAACCCAGCCACGGCCAAAAACCGCAAAAAAAACAAACAAAAAAAAAAAAACTCAACTTTACTTAGACGCATTAGAATGAAATTCAAGATCATCGAAGGAAAGAGAAGATGCTAAAAACGTTCAAAGGGAAAAAGCAAGTGACCTGCAAAGATAAAAGAATAATATCGAAACGATTACTTGTGTGCCTTAATGTAGCTGTTGAAAACTATGATGTTCAAAGTGGAGATCAGGTGTTTAGTCTGAGAACTGAGCGTTCAGACAGGCTGCCACGTACACGTAGGGAGGGTACAGCGAGACTTCAGAAGCTTCGCCACAGACACGCTGAAGAATTGGTGTCACCAAAGCCAGCGACCCTCAGATCCTAATACATGAAGAACATACGCTAAGAAATGAAACAGAAGGAAAAAAGGTTCTGTCTCTGGCAATAGAGCAGTCTAAAAATTCTGAAAAGCTTGTCCACTCAAAAACACCTGGGAATGCTGGATAAATGACAACAAAAGTAACTAAATGAAAAGCTGAGCTGACAAGAGAGTAAAAACAAAACAAAAATAATAATAATCCCAAACTGTTAGGCTCAGGAAAAGAAAAGGGAGGCAAAATTGGAGTGGGAATGATGGCCGCTCTTGGGAAGATCGCCAACACCAGGGTCATAGAATCACAAGTTTTAACAAATGCAGGGAGCAGTAGAAAAGACCTGGGTCTCTTAGAATGGAAGTTTGAAGCTGAGACCTCCAGACGAAGTCAAGTCCTCCAAGGACTGCAGAATCTGTGAAAAGGGTGAGCAATGGGGAAAAATCTTGTTGGCAAGTTTCATCAGCCTTCCCTGAGAATATGTGACCACTGGCTGACCCTCACGTGGGCTTACAGTTTGAATTTATACTTGATGCAGAGACCAGATATACCTTAGTGAAGTGGTTCAGAGAAAATCCCTGTTCCCCCATCAACCATCTGAGCAACTTTGCTTAAGTTGAATAACCTCACTTTTCCTCCTTACTCCGCCTTTAAAAGGATAGTATAAACACCACAGTGTCTGACATATAGAAAGCTCTATATTATTTTATTTTTTTTAAGGGAACACCGGGCAAGGTGCTGGGTTTTAGTGCCTCCAGGAAGTAAACATGAATTCTCTCCCAGGAATGCATCTTTAATCCAGATTCCCACGGGTTAAAATAAATCAAATCTGAGCACACAATTGAAAAATTAAAGAATATATGAAGGAACCAGCGACCATGCATTAGAGTTGGCAGAAATAATATTCAGCATAACTAGGCCCACAGAGACTTTGTGTATGTGGATTATCATATATATGATGTGATATTATACATATATATATACACACACACACATATAAAGTATAGCTGTTTAAAATTAAATAGAGAATTTGAAGCCATGGCCAAAGGAGACTATCAAAATATTTAGACAAATTTGAAAAAGGACCAAATATATGGAAATTAAAATAAATTAAAAATTCAACAGACTGGTTTTAAAAAGAAATCATAGCTAAAGAGAGTTAGTAAACTGGAAAATAAGTCTGAATTAATTAAGTGACATGCAAAACAGAGAAAGGGACACAGAAAACACGAATGAGAAACTCAAAGATGCTGAGGATAGAATGAGAAGGTCTAATAAACATTTTATAGGAGCCCCAAAAGGAGAAAATAGAGAAAAGATATTCAAAGAGATGATGGCTGAAAATTTTACAGAATAAATTTAAAAAAGCAAAAAAGCCATCCCCAGACTTAGAAAGCGCAGTGAGCCTGGAGCAGCAGGAAATGAAATGTAGTCCATCCCTAAAGATTCTGGGTTGAAACTAAAGAATATGGAAATCTTAATAAAAAAAATGAACTAGTGAGAGGAAACCGACTATCAACAACACAAAAGAAAACCAAAAACAAAGGAATCACATCAATTTTAGATTTTATAGCAGAAAACAATGGAAGCTGGATAACCACAGGATAATGTCTTCAGATTGCTGTCACCCTGGCATTGTCATTGAAAACGCAGGGTCCTTGCCTGTGTCTGCGGAATGAAGACATTTTCTGAGAAGTGATGGGAGCTATTACCACATGTTCCTATGCTCATGGAAGTGGCCTACCAGGCAGGGGAAACAGCAAATGTCGGTAATGTCCTTGAGAGGGTGGGAGGGGAGGGGAGCTGGCACAGGTGCACAAATAGCCTCGGGCGGGACGAGAGGCAGCTTGTCCTAACAGGAGGACAGCAGAGTCTCCTTCCGGGCACAGACAGGCCGGTACACAGGTGTGTTCACTCCCAGTGCTTCCTGCTAGTCCATCAAAGGAGAAGGGGATCGGGGTGAGCACTGAGGGAGCACGTCAGGGGAGGAAGGGGTCACAGGTTTGTGGGGCGAGGAGAAGGCGTGAAACTGTCCTCGGGAAGGTGAGGGAATGGAAGGCTGGCCACCAAAGACCTTTCATTACACTGGCTGCCATGTAAGGGCGATGTGGCTCTGCGCTGCTCTCCCTCCGCGCTGGGTTTCCCGGGTACAGATGTGGAACAGCTGGGAACAGGGACTAGCCAGACGCCGACTGTGCACGGCCTGTGCACAGAACACAGGGGGCTTTCAGGCCCACATATATCTGAACAGACATAAACTCCACTAGAGTTGGTGTCCGCAGGGGCAGATGTGGGACTGAGGGTGAACGATAAGAGGAAAATACTAAACTATGCTAAAATATAACGAGAGGGGCCCGACAATCACGGGAGTGTGTTGTGAGCTGAAGCATGTAATTACCCGACTGTGTGCACCTGAGGGCCAAAGTCGGGGGAAAGGAGAAAACTAGTACCCACTTATTTGTCTTTTGAATAAATTGGAAAAGATAACACCAGGAGTATTATTCTTTATTCGCCAACCTCTCTTTGCTTATAGAAACATCAGCGAGCATGGCCAGATCCCCAACGTGGGTGATTAAGGAGACAGGGCCAGACTCGGCCGCCCGAGGGCCCACCCTGGTGTGGCGCAGGCCCGGGCAGTCATGCGGGGACCCACTTCAGGTGCAGCCCGGCTGTATCTATTTGTGGTTACCCATCGGCTGCACAGCCGTTGATTTTATTTTCCTTCTTCCGTGCCTGCGTGAGCTGATTGAGGACTAATCATCTGGCTCAACTGCAGAGCTATGCAAACTAGCTGCTAAAACACCATAAATAACTCAATTGGCCACTTCGCACGAGGGTTATTTCTGTTCTATACAAAAGGGCTTATGTAACTCACACAACTCAACACTGAAGTTGTGAGCAGAGAGAGAAAAGACGGGAACGTAATACTTTCCTCTCGGAGAGAAGTCCCTATATATAGTCGGCTCTCTGTTATCTGGGCGCAGCTCAAAGGAATTTTAATCTCGCATCACGCTCCCCCCTTCACCGTTCTCTCTCCTTTTTTCCTGGCCAGCGTTCTCCCTACCCAGGTGCTTTGTTCATCCATGTGACAAATTTAAAACAACCTGTGCAGTTTTCCATGCTCCTAGTGGTTGATTTGGCTCAGCTGGGTGCCCCTCCGTCTGCAGTGGTGACTAGGTGACTAGTCACCCGGATGACTCAAGTGTCAGCCTCCAGGCAGGAGCGCGGCTGAGGCTGGGCACCCTGTGGCCACTCCAGCAGGAGGAGGACTCTTCATGTGCCGCTGGCGTCCAGAGGGCTGCCCAGAAGCTGTGAGTCCTCCCCAGGCTGCAGCTGGAACTCACACATGGCCCTTCCAGCCCACCCACTGCTCACAGCCGGCTGGGCTATGGGGGGCAGATTCCAGTTCTCAGCAGGAGCAGTGCCTGGAGCTTGTGGAGAGCCCTGTGGATGGCCAGGTCCTGCCATCGGCTACCCCGAGGAAGGGGGTCAGAGACCTACCTGCAGGGAGGAAGAGGAGCCTGTCAGGAAAGACAGCAGAATGTGTGGCCTGGCTGGCTGCACTGGGTGCCCCGACCCCAGCAGCTCTGTTGCCGCCCCCCAACTTTGGTTCTGCCACTGGTCTGTTCCTTCTCTCCACTTTATGTGTGGCCCCATGTGGATGCCGCCTCCTCAGAACTGAGGAGTCCCTCTGACCTCTGCCCCTGTACACCTCACACCTGTGGCCTGGAGCCTGGTGGGGAACCACATACCCACAACGTCCCTCTGACCTCTGCCCCTGTACACATCACACCTATGGCCTGGAGCCTGGTGGGGAACCACATACCCACAACGTCCCTCTGACCTCTGCCCCTGTACACATCACACCTGTGGCCTGGAGCCTGCTTGAGAACCACACGTTTGCCCCACAGAGCCTAGACAGAGTGAGAGTCCCGTGGAAGGCACACCCTTACCTGCCAGTGTCCCACCAGGCACTTGGACGTCCAGGGGTCTGTAGTTGCCACGTGCAGAAAGTGATTGATTTCCTGGAGTGACGACTCTCCAAATACGACACCCCAGGTCAGAGGAGCATGGAGGCCATGAGCCCAAGTGTGGGCAAGCCTGAGGGCGCGAGCGGTCAGAGCACCCAGCGGCTGGCTGGAGCTGGAAAAATGCCCGGGCGGAGAGTGGAAAGGCAGCCCCTGGGCTGGGCATCACAAAACACAGGGACAATAATTGTCCCCTTCCACGCCTTGCCCTTCTGCTAAATGGAAGCAGATGCAGCATCCATTAGTGGCGTTACTGTCGGGACGGGATCAGTGTAACAGAGAACAGCGCCGTACCACACACGGCAGGTGCTGGGAATCAGCTGCTGCCGCAGAAAACTGCCCCAGGCCCGTCTCCCAAGCCGGGGGTTGCGGTCACTGCGCTGGCATCCTGCCGTGCTCAGAGGAGGTCACGCGTGTTGGGGGCTTTGGAAAGAATTGGTCCTATGGAGGGGCAACAGCCACCCCTTCAGGCCATGGTGCTGTGTCCCCAACTGAAGTTCAGACGTCTGCCAGCCTCCTCTGGTGTGCTTCTGCTGGTCATGGGCAGCCCTCTCTGGGCAGCCTCATGTCCTGAATCCCCTCCCCCAGCACTGAAGTCGCTGACTCCCTTCCTTCCTCCCTCCCTCCGACCCCTTGGGCCTTCCACCCTCCGCAGACCTCGCTAGCGCCTGAGGCGCCCTGTCAGCCTGGATGCCCTCACTTTTGTCCGCCTGGATGTCATTTTCCAGATTATGCTTCTAAAGGACAATTCATCATCCCGGATTTAGGGACTATTTGTTTAGAGATTGCCTATGTCACTCATGGAATCTGATTTGCCTGAAGTTATTGCCTGGGTTTCAAAGGACTGCCAGGCATCGACCTTGAAGCAGCCTCATCGGCCACCTGCCGTTTCACTAGTTAGTCCTATGGACTTGGGAAGTATCTGGGCGGGAGGGTTCTGGGCCAGCTGCCTGTCACCTCATATCCAATCCCCCAAGGAATGCTCACAAACTTCAGCTGAGAGACTGTGACTGCTCAGCAGGGCAGACCTCCCCTGTGGTCAGCTGCAGCAGCTGGATCTGCTCTGCCTCTGGGTAGACCTGAGCCCCTGCCTTGAGGCTCATACCTGAGACACTCCGCCCAGTACAGTGGCTCATCTGGGCTTCCCTCCCACCTGTAGTTGGCAGGCAAGGGTTCCTGTCCCCCAGATGGCCCCGTCACTCAGGTTCCTCACCAGACTCATGGCATGACCCTGGACCCCA
The DNA here is from genome assembly GCA_963574655.1 of Perodicticus potto. NCBI lineage: Eukaryota > Metazoa > Chordata > Mammalia > Primates > Lorisidae > Perodicticus > Perodicticus potto. Next base: position 5,868 of record CAUYRH010093457.1, read on the forward strand.
CCACTGCCAAAGGAAACGCTGGGGTGGGCAGGGCGGGCAGGCTGCCCATCCCCCATCCCCTCCTGCTGATGGAGAGTGGGTGCCCTGGCAGCACCAGCCCTCCAGCTGCCCCCAGAGCCCTCAAGGAAAGGCCTGTGCCTCCTGCTACGGGCCCTCCTGAGTCCCCACCTCTGCTCTTGTCCTCTAAAGATGGGTCCAGCCCCTCTGCCCACCTGGGCTTCCTCCTGGCACCTCTGGCCTCTCAGTGGCAGTGGGGGGATTTGGTGGTGGTGGGCGCAGGGGTGGGGTTGGGGTGGAGAGCTGAGCATGGCCAGCTGGCAGGGGGGAACAGCCCCTCTCTCCTCAGCCTCAGCACAGACTCAGGGTCGATGACTGATTTCAATGGACCTGAACCAGTGACCTCTGGACAGTGCGAACTGGAGCCATACTCTTTCTGAGGCTATGGAAACCTCTGTGTAATGCCAGCTTCCCAGAAATGGACACAGCAGTGGTCCCAGGGGTGTTCTGCTGGTCCCAGATGAGGGCAGGAACTGGCCAATCCCCCCTGTGCGCCGGGAGAGCCCAAGAGGAGGAGGCTGCTCTCTGCGTCCTTGGCTCTGCTGCCTGGTAAGTGGACAATTGAACCACTTAACCCAGAGCAGGAGGTGCTCCAGGACGGTCTCAGCCCTGCACTTTACAGAGGAGGAGCTCACAGCGGAGCCTCCAGGCTGAGGCTGAAGCCGGGACCCCTACTCCCCATGTCCTGTGTGTCCATTCGGTGCTGGTCACTGGGAAGCAGGACATGGAATCAGCACCTGCCCATCGTCCTTGACAGTCCTCCTGAGGAGGCCGCCTTCTCTGATGTCCCCTGGCTGTGGTCAGGGCTACCAGGGCAGACGCTGGTGGGTGTGGCCTCTCTGGCCAGGGAAGGCCTTTCATTTGATGTCAGTTTTCTCCTTTTAATGCCATGAATTTCTGAACTGCTGGCCCTTTCCTGTAGATACATAAACCTAACTGATTAAGGGAAGCCGAGAAGTCAGGAGAGCCCAAGGACAAGAGAGATGGTGATCGTGGGAAAGTCAGACAGGTAGGCCGAGGCTGCCCGCTCTGACGAGGACACAGGGCAGCGGGAGGCAGGTGGGGCCAACCGGGCACCCCCACCTGCACCGAGAGCCGGGGGGAGGAGTCCCAGGGACACTTGGCCTTCTGGGGGTGGGGAGGTGGATCTGGCGCTGGAACCGGGAATGTTCGTTCACATCGCAAGATAAATAGCAGCCTCTCAAGAGGGCAGTTGAGTCGGGCATGTGGAGATGTCGCAGACGGGCGGAAAGAGGCAGACACAGGCAGGTGGGAGCAAGGAAGTCGCCGAAGGTCAGAAACAGAATCCTTAGAACTGATTCGTCTTCAAGTTTGGTCTGTACGTCCTCCTCCCGAAGCCACGCACAGGGCTCACACCTGCCCCAACCCGAGTGGGGCCCTGAGGAAGCCCGAGGGCTCTGTCCCCCTCGGCCTGCAGGACACCGTCCAGCCCTGCCCTGCAGCCTGCTTCACCTTCTCCTCCCTCCATCCTTCCCTCCTCCCTCCTCTTTCTTTCTTCTTTCCTTCCTTCCTTTTGGTGCTTAGAATATTTTTTATTATTGATTAAGATGAAATTCACATAACATAAAATTAACCCTTTCATTACTTTTCTTTTTTTATTTTTTGTGATTCCTTGAGGGTGCAAAGAATGAAGTTACACTGACTGCATTTGTTAGATAATATCACTCTTATAATTGTGTCCCAGCCCCCAGAGGCGTGCCAGACACCAGGACCCCCCCCCAAAAAATTAACCCTTTTAAAGAGGACAATTCCATCTCATTTAGATCTATCACAAGGCTGTGCACACACCGCCTCTATCTAATTCCAAAACATTCTTATCAGCTTGGAATAAAAACCCACACCGTTTCCATGAATCAGTCTCTCCCTATCACCTCCCACCGCAGCCACAGGCAGTCACCCGTCTGCCTCCGTCTCCCCATCTATCTTTCCTGGTTACTTCATGTCCATGGACCATCTGCAGCTTCTTTTTTTCTTTTTTTCTTTTTTTTTTTTGCAGTTTCTGGCGGGGCCAGATTTGAACCCACCACCTCTGGTATATGGAGCCAGCGCCCTACTCCTTGAACCACAGGTGCCGCCCGACCGCAGCTTCTTTTGCTTACTGTCACGTTGTCACGGTTCACCCAAGTGGTGCAGGTGTCAGCAGCTCCTCCCTTTCACTGCTGAATAACCTTCCAGTGCGTGGTCATGGAATATTTGTGTATCTGTCCATCCCTGTGTGGATGTTTGGGTTATTTCTGCCTCCTGGATGTTGTGAACAGTGCTGTAATGAACATTCGCAGAAAAATACATGCTTGAGTGCCTGTTTTCAACCCTTCTGGGTATGGTTGTGCTGGGTCACCTTTGTGAGGAGCTGCCAGGCTGCTGTTTTCCTTGGCCACCAAGCCATCTTACATTTCCATTAGCAACGTACAAGGGTGCCAGTCCCAACACATGCCCACCACCAACACCCGTTCTTTCCTCTTTTTTATTTTTTAACTATAGCCATCCTCTCGGGTGGGAAGTGGCATTTCACTGAGGTTTTGGTCTGCGTTTCCCTAATGGCCAGGGGCTCTGAGCATCTTTTCCTGTGCTCACAACAGTAGGCTAAGATTTGATTTTAGGAGGAAGGAAAAGTTATACACAGAGTTTTTACTGCAGGGGAGGTCAGCATCCCTAACCCTCATGGTGTTCAAGGCTCAACTGTTTTCTTTTCCCCATTGAATTCCTTTGTCACCCTTATCAAAAATAAAGTGGCCATACATGTATGTTTTTTTCCTGAACTCCCAATTCTATTCTGCGAGTCTATTAGTCTAGCCTCCCGCCAAGACTGCACCGTTTTGATTACCATAGGTCTGTATTTGGTTTTGAAATTAGAAAATCTGAGTCCTCATGCTTTGTTCTTCCTTTTTTTCAAAATACTATTGTCTACCTGGGCGCTTGTAATTCCCCATGAATTTAAGGAACGGCTTTTTCTTTGCTTCAAGAAAAGGTCATTGGAATTCTCATAGGGATTGTATGGAATCTGCAGATTGCTTTGGGTAATCTTAACACCCGGACTTCCAATCCGAGAGCTTGGGATGTCTTTCCATTTGACAGGGTTTTTGACTTCTTCCTTCAATGTCCTGTATTTTTAAGACTATATTTAAGACTCACTTCCTCGGCTAAATTTACTATTTCTATGAATTTTATTCTTTTAGATGCTATAGTAAATGCAACTATCTCTCCATTTCCTTTTCATGTTGTTCGTTAGTGGTGTACAGAAACTGGGTTTGGGGTGTTCTTTACATCCTGCAATGGAAGTTGTTTATTAATTATAGTAGGGTGTGTGTGCGTGTGTGTGTGTGTGTATTTTGTAGATTTGGGGGGATTTCCCATGTATAGGGTCATGTCATTAGGTTGTTTTTTCCTTTATATTAATCATCTGTCCAAGGACATTACATTTTAACTTTGGTCAGTCATCCTGTTTCTTAAATTACCTTCCCAGCTGACCCCTACTATGCTCCAGGCCTTGCACCACCTTGGGAGCTTCTCTGACACCCCAGCTGGGTCAGCCGTCCCTGTTGAGTGCCTCATTCCTGAGTGTCCCTGTCACTCGCCCTCCACCCTGTGCTGCCATTGGCTGTCCACTTGTCTGCCCACCTGGGTGGCAGGTGCAGTGTTCTCAGAGGTGCCCACTGACACCACAGAACCAGCGTCTGCTACACACAGTGAGACAGTATGTGGCTGGGTGACATGACAGCTTGTGGGCTGGCCCCATTTCTGAACACTGAGCGTCACCGACAGCCACGCTCTCTCGCCATCTGAAGGGCATTCGTCATGGTCTCTGCTTCTGGGCCTGGATAGCATGAGACTCAGACTCACGTGAGGACATCTAAAATGTGCTTTTGCAGGATGCTGGTGACTCTAGGGTGGGCCAAAGTACTGCTCTGATGAAATAGCAGCAGCTTCTTCCCAGTTTGCAAAGGGGAAACCACATTAATGATAGGATTTTCTCAAGTTTAGCCGTTTATCCCAGGAATGTTCCTTAAACCTTTAGGTGGCAGCTACTAATTGGACCCAAATGGGCTTGAGCACTCAGCAAAACAGGAGTAGAAATGATCACTCAGGGATGCCTAGCAGGGGCCAGTCACACGTGGCAGCAGCTGGCAGTGCTCCACACACAGGGACCTGTCTTATGAGCATCTTCCTGCTTCTGGCACAACTGTGATTGCTTCCTGGGCTGGTTTTAAATGCCACTACAGCTCACCACGTCCTGTGAAGAGAACTGTGATATCTGCGAGCACCTGCTGGAGCTCTGTGCACTGGGAAACTCTGGCCTAGAGGTTTCCAAGTCACCATCCTCAGACTCGGGGGTCGTCAGGGCCATTGTGCTCCCTGTGGAGGATGAGGAGGACTGAGTGGCAGCCGACAGGGTGGGGGCCTTCAGGTCCCAGCCCTGCCCCAACTAGAATTGTTGTTCTCATGAGCTCCTTGCGTTGGGCTTGTGTCAGTCAGGGCTTTATCAAGAAACAGAAATCAGGGCGGCACCTATGGCTCAGTGAGTAGAGCGCCGGCCCCATATACTGAGGGTGGTGGATTCAAACCCAGCCCCAGCCAAACTGCAACAGAAAAAATAACCAGGCGTGGTGGTGGGTGCCTGTAGTCCCAGCTACTCGGGAGGCTAAGGCAAGAGAATCGCCTAAGCCCAAGAACTGGAGGTTACTGTGAGCTGTGATGCCCCCGCACTCTACCGAGGGTGACAAAATGAGACTCTGTCTCTAAAAAAAAAAAAAGAAAGAAAGAAACAGAAATCACATGGGTATCTAAATGGAAGGAATTGATCACACAGGCAGTGGGGGAGCTCAGAAGGAAGATTCAGAGCCCCCCTTGCTCTGGACTCTCAGAAGGAAGAAGCTATGTCCCAGAGCGCAGGGGTCTGGAGGAAGCTGGAACCACATCAGGCCTGTCCTGTAGGAACTGGACACAGAAGTGACCCAGCCACTGCCTAAGAGCTGCATGAAGCAGAGAGAGCGTCTTTCTTCCCCGTCAGTGGTCAGGTCTCCTAGGGCCCCTTCACTGGTCACACCTGCTGGACACCAGCAACAGAGATATCACAGCCTGCATGGTCAACCCACAGGCCAGGACACCCCATGGTCCCAAGAAGAATGTCACTGAAGTGAGAGGTTTTGCCACCATCAGTCAGTCACTCAATAAAGCAAAAACTATCACTGCAAGCCAATCCCTCAGGTGACACCTGGGAGACTGGTCAAGGGAGGCAGCAACTTGCCACCTGCCGTTAGCTGATTTGCTCATACCCAGAATGCGCATCTCCCATCACTTCTTATATTGAAAACAGTACCCCCATCCCTGAACAACTGAACATTTATAATACACAAGTCCCGGAATGCATTGGAGGAAAGATCCCAGCCTGTGTGGGCTGTGGTCTCTAACCCTCAGAGTAACCAACAGCCAGGTGACATGGTCTGCGTTTCCAGGTACACGGCTCCCCTCCCCCGCGACTGGTCTGGGAGCCCTTTATCACCTTGTAAAAGACAAAAAGGGTTTGTGCAAAAATCCTGTAGCGAGTTTCTGGCCTGTCTCTTCTGAAACAACCCTCCTGAAATGTGTGTCTGGCTATTACCATTTTGCACACAATAGCAAAAACACAAGCCCTCTGGAATTTATAGAGGACAGCACTTTTAATCATCTTTTATGGTTCACCTTAATTGTATATCATTTTTAATAACAGCTAAAAAAAATAAGTTATTCTTGCTGACATTTTTATGACCTATTTAATATCACAGATCAGGAGTTTTATTGTATTGTATTCTGGGTATTACACACAAACTAGGAAACCAAGGCAGGGGGGAAATTGCTCTCGTGAAGTTATAGATTATGAGGAGGAAAATGCTGATAATGGTCTTATAAGAGAATCGTTCCAGATTACAAGGTTTACCCTGGGCCTTTATTTCTGTGTCTGTATAATAATTGTAATTTTACTGCAGAAGCTGAGTGTTGGATAAAGACTTCCCTTAAGGAGCAATTTAATTTAATAAAGAAGCTCTGCCCAGGGTCAGTATTACGGAAAGGCAGGCGGAGGAAGTGTGGAGAGCTGCCCTCCCCTCTGTGACAGCAGTTACCTTCCCAGAGGGCTGTTTTGCTGGCTTCAGCTGGCTCTGTTAGAGGATGTGATTTCTTAATACAATTCTGTAACGCAAGGAATACAAAAATTAAAGAGTCGCTAATTACTAACCCAACAAATGTCCTAACCTCCTTTCAAAGTTTCGAGAAGGGGGTGGGGGTGCATCCTAAACAAACAAGGGCCCATGAATGGGCCCCTCCTCAGGCCTGGTCCCTGCTCAGAGTCCTGGCAGTGAGGACTGACCAGGCCTCAGTTGTATACCTGGGGGTGGCAATTACTATCTCCTCCTGTCACCCCAGAATCTCAATGGGGGCTCTGCCCTGCTCACTCCAGTTCCTATGCAGACAGATACCTTACCTAAGACACCATATTAGGCCTGCTCAGGTGAAGAAAGAGTCAACAGAGCTGGCTGTTGCTGTCCTTCACAGCACAGGGCAGGACTGGTCACTCCTGAGCACAGCCGGCCCCTCCCAGTTGCTGGTGGACTAAACCCCCTAGGCTGGCCAAGTGCCTTCTGGATACTGGGGCTCCAGCTGTCCTGCAGGCAGCTGAGACGGCCACTTGAGTCCTTGATCTACAACTCCTCTCCTCACCTTCCACACACCAAGTAGCCCTCACTATAAGGCCGAGGTGCTGGGTGTGCTTTACAGACTGCAGCCTGCCCGCTGGGTCTGACCATTCACTGCCCAAGACGCATGGGTGGGAGCCAGAGCAGGGCCGGTGATGTTCACAGTTTCCAGGAGCCCTGCGGGAGGGTCCAACAGACGGAAGCCACAGAGCTGTGGCCCTGCCGTGGTGGCCTGAGCAGATTACATTGACAGCTCCAGCTCCTCATCATGTGCCCGGCGGCGCGGGAGCTGCTGCTAACAAGACGCGGCACTCGGGCCTGGCTGCTTTCCACTAGGGGCTTGAGAATCAGCCAGCGCTTCCCAGAAACCTGTTCTCCAGAATAAACACGCCACCCTGCCTCCTCCAACTGTCAGACCCGGCTGTGTTCACGCAGCCCCAGTGAGCACATGCTGTGGGACCCCGGGGGACAAAGAGCCGGGCCTGTCCCAATTAACACTCCCCATGTGAAGGCACCCTTCCTAGGTGCTCTCACGGACTGTCCCAGCCCGACTCTGACAGCCCGGCCATGCTGCCGCCTGCCAGGATGCCACTGTTTGTGTCAACACTTCCTCCCCGTGCTTGCTGACCTCCACCTCGTGAGTCTCGATGGAGAGGTGTCACCCAGGCTCCTGCAAGCCGGGAGGGCTGCCCACCTGCAGAAGTCTCCTCCTGGCTTCCCGTGCCCCTTCCTGCCCTGGGAAAGGGGCACTCGCGGGCCTGGGATCAGAACCCGGAGCCGTTCTGCCTTCCCGGGCTCTCTCCTCCCTGCAGAGTCCTCCCAAGGAGCCGGGGGTCCAGGTGATGGCACTTAACCTAATGAGACCCACCTCTCCCAAAGACGGGCGTTTGGCTGGTGGCTTACAGGCAGCCTGCACTATTTTTTAACATTCCAGAAAAAGAGCAAGTGGCCATGGCTAGAACCTCCGAGGAGCCTGGCACGTGAGCCCTCGAGGGTCAGCGGTCAGCCTCTGCACCCCAGGCCCCACTGTCCTGTTGGAGGAAGGCCACACCTGTGTCCGGAGAGGGTCAGTGTCGGGGTTCAGGTCACATGGAGTTGGGTCGTAACTCGGTCTCTTCACTTCCAGCCCAGTGCCCTTCAGACGCTCCAAAGGCCATCCAGCGTCCAGAGTGTCCCCTCATTTGTCCTGATGCGTTTCTTTCAGGAGCTGCCTCCCTGTCACCACTGGCCAGTTCCACAGTGGCATCTGACTCTGAGTCCTCCGTGGTGTCGCCCACAGTGACAAGCTGTCCTGAGCACCTGGCACGGACTCCCTCTTTCCTTTAGACTTTCCACACAGCCCAGGACATGCTGGACCTGTCCCAGGTGTGGGCGTCCATGCCTTGTGCTGGGGTCCATCAGGGAGTAAGACAGAACTCCCTCCCTCCTCCTGTTGACGTGTCACGTTAGGGGCGGGGCAGTAAAGAGAAAGAGAAGTCACTTACATGAGCAAGTGAGGTGATGGGGACGGGGAGGGCAGGGAGGGGTGAGGACCGGGAGTGAGTTCAGACGGCAAGAGAAGCGACCAGAGACGAGCTCGAGGGCCCTTAACTCTTCTCAGATGTTTGGGGTCATCCACAATTATTATTTTACTTTAATTCTTCTGAAAAAGCGGTTTATCTACAGTCCAGAATTTGCTTCTTCAAGAAAAGTCATGGAAAGGGCTGGCAAGTACTTTTGGATATGGGTTTCCGATGACTTTGAAGATCATTCCATTCAGACTAGAAAAACTTCCAGAACTTTAACTGAAAGGCTAATGCGCTCACGAAGAATGCTAAGCCAACCTCCAATAGAAAAAATAATAATTACACGGGACTGAATTAACTTTTATAACTTTTTGTTTAGAAGTTGCTGATTCTTTATGTTTTGTCTTCCAGAGTCAAGACAAATATTAAACAAACACCAAAGTTGACCTGACATGTCTTACTAACTATTGAATCCTGTTGGGCTCAGCCTGTTCTCCGCTGCAAACGCCCTGCTGCTGAAACCACAAACATCTTTCCACTAGGCCTAGGGACTATTGTAGAAAAGGTGGGTATGAGAGAGTGAGGGGTAATTTTGAGAGATGCAATTAGTTCAGAATCTCCAGATCAAGAATAGGCACGCAGAGACCTAAACCAAGACTAAACCAGAGTCTTTGCTCTTTTCAGGACATGTGCTCCAAACATCCATCCCAGCCATGAAGAATTTCCTGCTTCTCATAAACTTATAACTTCCTATGGGAGATATTCTCAGTTATAGAGTTTACGCAAATAGAGACATAACAAAAACTTCATGGTCACTTCAGGACAAATTACCAAAGAGACCAAAAATATTGTGGCACAAAAAAATTCTCTACATTCTTTAGTTTAAATGGTCAACAGTGCTTTTGTTTTATATAACAAATTGCTACAAGTTTTCAACTAAACCCAGGAATACAATACTCTCATGTTGTCTAGAAGGCTTGAAAGTGTTGATCAAGTCCTCTCTGGCCTAGAATGTTGAATTGTCTGTAAGCCTTTTTGGCTCCTAAGTCCTCTTTTGGTCACAAGGGTCCCATTGAGGGCCTGGATGGACCCAGGGCAGGGAGCCCACCACCCCGGCAACAGTGAGACCAAACCCAAGCCTGGCCATCCATGTTACCTCTGACAGATTGTGGCCAAAAGGGGGCAATTGGGAACTAAAATAAAATCTTAAGCTCCTCAGCTGACTGAATACACCTCTTCTTGGCCACGTGGACCCCAGAAAATCCTAAAGCTGAGTTGCTGGCCATGAGGAGGGAGGTCAGATGTGCCTCATTGTGCCCCCTCCCTTCTTGGAGATGCCATTTGTATCTGTTAACAGGCCTAAGGCCATGCAAGGCAAAGCTTAAACCACACCACAGACCATCCGTTTACTCAACAGATCATTTGAGTTTTGATAAATGACTAGTGGCTTGTCTCTGACTAACAGACATCCTTTAGACAAAGCCTCGTTTCTTTAGATAATTATAAATCAAAGAATCTTTAAACCCACCTATAACCTATAATCCTTCTCCCTTCTTAGAAATATTCTGGCTTTGGGGGCCAAACCAAGGTTTGCCCCTCACATACTGACTTAGGGTCTTTGGTGGCGCCTGTGGCTCAAGGAGTAGGACGCTGGCCTCAAACACTAGAGGTGGCAGGTTCAAACCCAGCCCCAGCCAACAACTGACTTAGGGTCTTGCCTGTAACTCCCATCTCCATGAATATATAAAACCAAACTGTAACCTGGCCCCCTTGGTGCATTTTTTCAGGACGTCTTAAGGTCATGTGCTCCAAGAGGGTCACAAGCATTTGACTCAGAATAAATCTCTTTAAGTTATTTTACAGAATTTGTGTCTTTTTCTGTTTAACATCTACTTTGGAGATACCAAGCACACATATATTGAACTATCTGATATTGCCCCACAGCTCTTAACCACTCTGGTCTAATTTTTTGCTCTTATTACCCTTTGCATTTCATTTGGCTACTTTCTACTGATCTGTTACTAAGTTCATTAATTCTTTCCTCCGATCTGTTAAGTTTCCTGCTGAACCTTTTAAAGGGATTATTTATTTCTAGCGTTTCTATTAGGCTCATGTAGTTTCTATCCACCTGTTAACATTCCACTCATTTCTATTATGGTGGCCACCTTTTCTACTTTGACGTTTAACACACTAATTGTAGTCATGTTAAAGTCTGTGTCTCATAGTTCCAGGGCTTGGTTCATCTCTGAGTCTTGTTTTGTTAAATGGTTTTTCTCTTGACAATGAATTTTCCTCATTTATCACGTGTCTCATAATTTTTGGTTGTACATTGTAGTATGGTTTCCTATGGCTGCCATAATGAAGTGCCACATACTGAGTATCTTAAAAAATATAAATTTATTGTATCTTGGCTCTAGAGGCCAAAAGCCCAAGAAGAAGGTATGTTAAGAGCTGCTCCTTTTCAAGGACTATGAAGGAGAATTTGTCCCCCTGCTTCTCTATCAATGTCTAGTAGCTACAGATGCTCTTGTCTTGCAGACGACATTCTTTTTTTTTTTTTTTGAGACAGACCCTCAAGCTATCACCCTGGGTAGAGTGCCATGGCATCATGGCTCACAGCAACTTCCAACTCCCGGGCTCAAGTGATTTTCCTGCCTCCGCCTCCCAAGTAGCTGGGACTATAGGCACCCGCCACAATGCCCAGCTATGTTTTTGGTTGCAGCCGTCATTGTCGTTTGGCAGCCTGGGTTGGATTCGAACCGACCAGCTCAGGTGTATGTGGCTGGCACCTTAGCCTCTTGAGCCACAGGTGCTGAGCCACAGACAATATTCTTTCTTTCACATCATCTTCCCTTTATGCACCCATCCTTGTGTTCAAATTTTCACACTTCGTAAGGACATAATCACATTGTATTAGGACTCACACCAACAACCTCATTTTAACTTGATTTTCTCTGCAAATACTTCCAGAGGGTCACATTTATAGGTAGTATAGGTTAGAACTCTAATTTCTGTTCAATCTATAACAAAGGCCAATAATCTTAAGTAGAACAGTGGAGACCGAGGCATATGGTTTCTATGCCCTGAAATGGGCTTGTCTCTTCTTTGTCAATTAACGTGGGGTGTTGAATCAGCTTGAGTCTGTGATTTGCTGTTCCCGTGGTGACCTTCAGTGTATCAGGGGCTCTGGTTCCTCACGTCCAGCAGGCAGGCTGGGGTGTGTGAGGTCCACCCTCAGCTTTTAACTTTTTATGTCTACCCTGCACAGAGTCTCCCTGCACACTCCCAGCCTCGTCCCCACAGTACAGTGCTACTGTTTGCCACCCAGTTCTTGCTAGGCTTGATGTAGGAAGCAGGGAGCTGCGTGGTGGCCCAGCCCAGCCTGGGTCTTGGGCAGGCCCTGCATGTCTGTGCCTCTGTGTGAGGTTTTCTCAGCCTTCCTGCCCCTCTTCTGTGTGGCAGACAGTCAAACTGTGCCTTATGGAAAGTCTCACGTGGGGATCTCCTTCCTATCCTCTAGGACTAGAGACCCTGACAGTCTTGTGGCATGCTCCTGGGTTTGGGGGTGTTTGCTCACTCACCCTCTCTCCCCCATCCTTCCCCAGTATCAAATGGCTTTTTCTCCTCCCCAGAGAAGCAGGCTCATTTCTGAGTTAATTATAAATCAAAGCCCCAGAGGCTTTTGAAAAAAAAGGCCTGGTGGGGGTGGGGGAGGTGGGCTTTGTGCTGGTTCCTCAGCACAGGCTGACCCTCCTGCAGGCCTGCACCATCAGGAAGCACTCTCTGTTCCCTGCCCCTTGTCTTTCTTAGGAGCACTCGGTGGAGGGCCGTGGGAAATAGCTATCCTGTGTCTGCAGTTCCCTGGGCCCATGCTGGTGAGCTAGCCCACACGTGGGCTTCCCAGGTTCATTAAAAGTATGTTGGAGCCCCGTGTTCCTCCAGAGCTCCACCAATAGGGGTGTGACGCAATCCATATGTCCTCGGTCTCCTTGGGGGTCTAATTGTCCTTGGATTTCGGGATAGTTGTTTTGTCTGTTCCCTCAGCTTTCTGATGGGTTGCAGGTTTTTCGCCTTTTTCTTTTTCTGGGGGTCACAGTATCATCACTCCTGTCAGTTTTCCACATCTGGGATGGAAGCAGAGCTTGTAGGTGATGCTTGGGTTTTAAGCCTCTCCATAACCCTTTAAATCCTATTAACAGCCCACCTCAGAGATGAACACGCTGAAACACAGTGAGACTGTCTGCCGCCCAGTGTCCACAGGTGGCAGGTCCAGGATCTGAAAGGGGCAGTGTGGCTCCAGAATTTTCACTCTGAGCCATTAAGCTCCACCATCCCTCAAACATGGTGGGTCCTTATATAGTATTGGTTGACTTGGATGTATAGAGAAAGAATTCTGTTTATCTTGGGGATCTAACTCTGACATGTAATGCCTGTGGACAAGCCTTAGCCCACGTCCAGCTCAGCTTCCCACAGCTGACATCGGTCTCACTGTGGCTGGTCACACGGGGAACGTTGGAAGACTCAAGTAGGATCTCGTGTGGGATTTTGAAACAGAAAGCTTTGTTGCTGGGTTATAATTGATTTCTGCATAGGGAGCATTCATATTCATGGGATGACAATTATATTGTCAGAAAATTCCACACCATTTAAACGTGTTAAAAGTTGCATTTTCAGAGACTCTTATGGCTTTTAAATCATTATCTGCCGTCCACTGGAAAGGTTTAATTGACTTCCTGAGAGTATATCTTCATACCGTATTCACTAAATAGATCTGAACTAGAGAAGTCTTCTGTTCTTGCTGACAAAGTAATTTTATATCATTAGTTTTAGTGGTTAAAATACAAATCAGGAGGCAAAAATGCACGTTTCCTACAGAACACAATGTGAATGCTTTTTAGATGTCTCGTGAAGCTACTCAGGCAAATGAGGGCGTCTTCTCATCCCCGTCATGCCAGTGGCTACCTGGGTCCTCCTCCTAGTTCTCCTCAATTCAAAATGGAATGTTATTTTTCTCAAATTTACCTTTTTTAGGCTGCAACACCTAAGAATATGGATTCTTTTTTAAAAAGCTTGCCTCGAAGGAATTCCCCCGACCCTTGTTCTCTTCCCTTAGAATGAATGCTTCTGATGGCTTGCCAAGAAGTCAGCCCTGCCACTCTGAAAGTTGGGACACACCACCTGATCCGATGGGCCCTTCTGGTGAGTGAATTCACCTCCCAGAGGTTAGGCGTGTCTCTCACAAGCAGGATCTCCAAATCTATCATAGTACCATCTATCTGGAGTGGACCCCACCCCTGCGTGTGTGTGCACATGTGTGAATATATCTGTATGTGTGTGCACATGCGTGCGTGTCCCTGTATGTGTGTGTGCACATGTGTGTGTATCTGTATGTGTGTGCACGTGTGTGCATGTAACTGAATGTGTGTGTGCAGGAGTGCATGTACCTGTATGTGTGTGTGCACATGCATGCAGGTACCTGTATGTGTGTGTGCAGATGTGTGCATGTACCTGTATGTGTGTGTGCAGGAGTGCATCTACCTGTATGTGTGTGTGCACATGTGTGTATGTACCTGTGTGTGTGCACTTGCATGCAGGTACCTGTATGTGTGTGTGCAGATGTGTGCACGTAACTGTATGTGTGTGTGCACACGTGTGTATGTACCTGTGTGTGTGCACTTGCGTGCAGGTACCTGTATGTGTGTGTGCACATGTGTGTGTACCTGCATGTGTGTGTGCACATGTGTGTGTGCCTGTATGTGTGTGTGCACAAGTGCATGCATTCATGTGTGTGCCTGTGTGTGGACACATCTCCACCATTGATGTTGGTTAGTACCCAGTTAAACCAGGATCAGTACATTCAAGATTCCCCAGGAGAAAACTGGCTTTTAGGTTCTGTTCAGACTTCTCCACATGTCATTCAGGTAATAATTTTGGCTCTTTTAATGAACAAACAATAAAATCAAAGCATGATGCATTGAATAACCCAACAATTTACACCTGTTGTGAACAACACCAGTGCCCAAATGAGCACTATTTGGGGGGAAAGAGCCTCATGACCATAGTGAGTTTGACATCACTGTCAGAGTGGGCCTCACATGTCGCACCCTGGCATGTTTGCAAATGTCCCTATAAACATTTGTTCTTATGACTACAGTTGTTATCACTGAACCATACCAGGGGCAACAGATTGTCACTAAGAAATTGTCTTGAAATGCCATCTTGGGAACTGGGGCCTGTGCCCTTCTGCCCAACACTGAGAAGTGCGGGTATGAATTGAAAATAAAAGACAATCCTCCCACCATCTCTTCAAGGACACTGTACAGGCAGGGACCTTAATGGCCATGCCGATATCCAGTCTGACATGAAATATAGGTGGTTGGAAAATTGTAACCAGGGGCCAATTACCAGAAAAAGCGCATGACAGCTGTGAATCTCCACACTGGCAGAATACATCAATTCTACCCGCTCACATCTAAATCTACCAGCATATATTTCTGTCTGTATATTGATTATGGCAAATCAAACTTACAGGATGATAAAAAACAAAAACCATCTCACTGGAAATCTCCAGCAAGTGCACGGTGGTAACGCTGACAGTAAGTCATTACGAGGTGTCTGTAAGATCCAGGGGAGGTTGGACAAGGCATCAGGGAGCTGTGCAAGGTAGGCAGAGTCAGTCGTCTCCTATTTGGATGTTCACCAAAATTCAACCCAAGCAAGTAAACGCAAACTTCAGGGGGCATTCCCCTCACCCGCCGGTTACCACTTGCGGACGCTCGCTCAGCGTGGCTCACCCTCGAGATTTTGCACATGAGCCCAGGCTGCACCCACCTTACTCGGGAAGGCTTTCTCCGATCAGAGCACCTTCAGTACCTGGGCCACCTTTCTGGGTGCGGTGGGTCAGCCAGAGCTGGGCTCCTCCTCCAGCCACTGCTTCTCTGCATGCAGACTTACTGGTCAGCCTCCAGCGGGAGGAGAGTGGGAAGGAGCTGGGGAAGGAGACGCATGCCCCGTGATGCCCGACTCCAGGCACCCTGTGAAGAGGCGCTCACCCATGCAGCAGCTTATTCAAGAGCAAGGAGAAATGTAAATTTTATTTACGCCCTGGGAGATGCCTGCACCAAGTCTTGTCAGCACTTGGTCCCTGTCACATTCCTGGCAGACGCGAAAGGGACATCCCACTGACAGCCTTGTTGGCATGTCACACCCAGTTCCCTTGTCAGCATCCCTTACTGAGGCAGGTGCTGCAGGGAAGATGTTTGAAGCCAATTCCTTGCACCAAACCACGGGTAAGCCCTAGACACCCAGCACCCCACTGTGCCCTGTGTCCTTATGGAGGGAATGAACCACCGGACTCGCTGGGGGGCTGACTCTCCAACTCTTTCCAACCCAGCTCTTCCCACCTCAGTTTCCTCGATCTCTCCAAGGGATCACCCAGCACACGCCAAAGTTATCGGCAAGCACATCCACAACGGGGCAATCCAGCTGCCTCGTTCTCTGCAGGGTCCCAGGATGCAGAGTTGAAAGGGTTCTTCCTTCAGGGAGCTCACGGCTATTGGAAGAGGTAGATGAGCAGGCTGGAAACTAGAGTATGATGGGATGGAAGGTGAGATGGATGTAGGAGCCAGGAGTGCAGGGCACTGGGCGGGGACCCTGAGATGCCCTGAAATCAATGGCAGGAAGAGAGTGAAAGGCCACCATGGGAGCTGGGCAGAGGTGCACCAGGGAGTCCACACAGAGGTGTCCAGTGGGGACGTTCTGACCATGCAGCAACTTCCTGGGTAGGGAAACCACCAAGCCAAGGGTGGGGCTCACCTAGCAAAACCTCCACTGAGCTGCAGCATCTATTTCTGGGGAAATCTGTGCCAGCACACAGAGGTCGGGAGCCCTTGGTCTTGAGCAGGGACATAGATGGGAATGCTGAGGTCGAGGAACGCACTCGTCACCCCCTCCCCCTGCTCTCTGTATCAGTGCCACACACACTGGCACCCCCTATCACACAAACCAGCAGCTCTTCAGGAGCACAAGATGTCCCTTGTTCTTGACTTATCTTCATGTATAAGCCTGGGCAGGAAGAAGGACGTGCCCGGAAGTGTCACCCATATGAGGGCCAACTTTGTACCCTTCAACTTCAGAGCAAGCACCTTGAAGTTCTTCCGAGAGGAAGGAGGAAGTCCCTGCGGAGGGTGGGGGGTGGGGGGTGTATACTCACGTGCAACCCTGCAGAGGGCGCCACCAGGGCCGACTCCCACCACACCGTGGGTCGGCCCATAACGGGTCATCTCAGGCACAGGTTTTCAAGCTTTGAAACGCCCCTTGGTTGCCAAATTCAGAATTAAAACTTGTACTTTAAAAACAAAACAAGATTCACTTAACTTTCTGACAGTGTTTTGGTGAGGAATGTGGGCAGGTCGCCACTTTTTAGCACATGCGTGACTCTGTCACTCAACCCCCTGCCTCGGCTCCCCATCCATGAAAGGGGATAATGACAGTGTATTCCCCACACAGGTGCTATGAGAACTTAATGCAAGGATGGACGGGAAGCATGCGGCCTGCTGATGGCTGGCAGTATCCTGCTTAGTCTTTTATCACTAAATTGTGAGGAGGCGGGAGCCTGCCTTCCACCTTGGAAGGTTAAGGGCAGAGATGCCCCTGTCTGTTTCCCTAACCTCTTGGAGCCAGAGAGAGGGAACACGATCTGGACTCAGCAGAGAGCTTCTGTCAGGAACTTCGCCTGGCGCGTGAGTGACCCTGACTGTTGGCTGGGCCCAGGAGCTACAGTTGTGTGCGGCAGAGGGTCACAGCCAGCGATCATGGCCGGCAGGCAGATGTGCCCAGTCTTGACTCGCACCCTCGGTGGCTCAGCCCATCCCGTCCGGCTTGGCCATTGATCCCTGGAGCTTCCCAGAGCCATCCAGTGAAATCCTTTCAGCTAAGGTCACCAGAGGTGGTTCTGTGATTTTATCTAAGAGCCACGAACTGCAAATAAATAGAGCTGGCCCACAAAGTGGCAGCTTATCCAAGTAAACAGCAGCAGATGGACCAAAAGAGACTCTCCTCTCTCCTCTTGCAAAATCCCTTGTCCTTTTCCTCTGACAATTTCCACTGGGTGCCTAAGGAGATAGAACCCTTAGCTGCAGGGCCCTCCTTATCCCAGACTCTGGGAAGGTGTCATGTATGCAGAAGTCAGGGAGCCCCAAGGACAGTCCTTCCAGCCTGGGAAGGACAAGGGCAGAGCCCACCTCCACCAGATTCTCCATGCTGGACACGTCCCCGCTACATCCTGTTCCTAAAACTCATTTCTTGCAGGTGTCTAAATTCCACCACAGTGACAGCGCTTCTGGAATTCACATGCAAATTGGCATTCGGTTTACACCTGAGACCTCATAACAGCACAGAGAGCTTTGGCCAGGCCTGCTAGGGGACTTCCTCCCCTGGGATGGGGCAGGGTTCCATCCAGGCTCTGAATCTGGGCTGCCTCCTGCACAGGATCCTGCAGGACCCAGGAGCCAAAGGAGCCTGGGCAGCCTCATAGCTCTGACATGAGGCTCTGTGTGACCTCAGCCAAGGCCTTTATACTCTCTGGGCCTCGGTTTCCTTAGCTGTAAAATGGGAGTGATACTTGCCTTGCTCATGACAACCATTGTGTAGCACAAAGGAGGTCATGAATGGAATGATTCCTTGAGTTAATACTCGTAAAGGAGACAGTGCCTCATCAAGGTTTGATCCTGTTATTATCACTAAGTGGAGGCACTGGCCGTCGGAGTGGACAGGGTTCTCGGGAGCACCTGGCTGCTGTCTTTATGGGGTCAAACGCCCCACGGCCACTTCCTGCCTCCCAGGGCTGGAGAAGGAACCTAACGTGCTGGGTCCTAGCAGGATGAATGCTCTTCTTGTGAGTTTCACAGTGGTAAATGGTTGCAGAACTCTGAATTCACAGGGGCAGATGGGAGGGCAAAATTGGGAATTGAATTCAACATACTCTGTAACACGGGTTTGGACAGGAAAATTAAATACACATCCACAGAGGGCTCCTTGGTGATTATATTTGCTTTAAAAACAAGACCATGGCTCCTCAGTGCCTGCACAGCTTTCCTGCCACCTTCCGAGGTCACGAGCAGCCCCTGAACTCACTCTCCACTGCCTTCTATTCTGGGCATCTTACCAGTGGTGTGGATGATGATGACAAAGGTGATGAAAGTGCCACAGCTGGTGGACGTGAGCTAGAATAAAGTCTTAATACCCCCGTCTGACTGAGTGCACCCCTTTTGGCACTGAGTTGCTGGTCATGAGAAGGGAGGTCAGATACGCTGCCTCATAGCCTCTCCCTTCTGGCTGTGTCCCTTGTAGCTCATTACCAGGCCTAAGGCCACCTAAGACAACGCGTAAGCCGCACCTGCAGGCCCTCAGTTTACTCAACAGATCACATTTGAGTTTCCCAAATGACTGGTACGGCTGGTCTCTGATTAACAGACATCCTTACCTTAAGTGAAAACATCCTAAGCATTTAAACAAAGCTTCATTTTTCTAACCAATTACAAATCAAAGAGTCTCCAAACCCACCTGAAACCTGTAAGTTCCCACTTTGAGATGTCTCACCTTTTCAGGCCAATCAGCCTCCACATACTGACCAGGGTCTTAGACGTGATTCCTGTCTCAATGACCATACAAAACCAAACTGTAACCTGGCTGCTGAGGGCACATTTTCTTAGACCTCTTGAACACTGCATGGTCATTACGGAGGCGGTTTTGGGAGGAAGGTGCTGCTGTCCTTGTCAGGACACAAATGGGGAAACCAAGGCTCACAGGTCCACCTGACTCTGTGGATGCTGAGTCCTACCAATGGAGGAACAGGTGAGAGAGAGCCCGGGTCATTGAGGACGCGGGGTGAGGTGGGAGCCAGCACAGCAGCTGAGTGTGGCAGACCGAGTCCTACCCCTTGTCACCACCACCTGAGAATGTACTGGCTTACATGGCAAAGGGGGCTTTGCGAGAGTTGTTGCTAGAGGGGACTTGAGATGGGAGAGCATCCTGTGTTCAAAGTGGCCCAGTGAAATCACAGGAGTGCTCATAGGAGGCAGTAGGTGGGTCAGAGTTGGACAGTCATGGAAGATGGTGCCCTGCTGGCTTTGGACACCGTGGAAGGGGCCAGACACCAGAGAATGCCAGCAGCATCTAGAAGCTGGAGCAGCTGTAAACTGCTGGCTTACACAGAACAGAAATTTATTTCTCACAGTTTTGGAAGCTGGGATGTCCAAGATGGAGGCGCCAATGGATTTGGTGTCCGGGAGGAGCTGTTCCTCACACATTGGGAGGGGTGGAGGAGCTCCTAGGGCCTCTTTCATAAGGGCACTAATCCCACAGAGGAGGGCTCCACCCTTGTGACCTAATGACCCCCTCTGGTGATTAGTCTTAGCACGTGAGTTTTGGGAAACATGGGCAGTGAGACCCCAGCACCCTCCCAGAGCCTCCAGCCCAGAGAGACCCATTGCAGATTTCCAACCTCCAGATCTGCAAGGTCATAACACATTTCTGTTGTTTTAACGCTCTAAATTTAAGGCTATTTGTTACAGCAGAGACAGGAACCCATGTCCTGAGCACGAAGCCCACAGAGGGACATGGGGAGAGAAAGGGCCCAGTGGTGCTCCTTGCTGGTCACATGGGTGAGCACAGAGAGAAGCTACTTAATGAAAACATGGAAAGAATCACAACCCCCTTCTCAGAGGACTTGCTGAAAAGCTCTCAGGACAGTGTCTGCCTGGTGATCGTGTTCTCCTGAGGTCGTGATGCCATGGTGGTTCGGGGTACAGCGGGAACCACCAGCGTTGAGGGTCAGCAGGGATTTCCGAGCTCCGCCTTTCAGAGCTACATACTCACTGCACCACCCAGACTTCCCAGGCATCAGAGGGGAGGTGGGAGAAGGGCCCCCTTGCATCGAGAGACCCTCCTTCCCTTCCTTCCCTAGCACAGATAGGTGGGCCTGCCCTGGCACCCCGTGTCACACAAAGCAGTAGCTCTTCAGGAGCACAAGATGTCACTTGTTCTTATCTTACCTCCCTGCTTAGCAGCCTCACGGACAGCAGGCTTGGTGGGGCGGGCGTCGTGTCTGTTTTGTTCAGCCCAGGGTGTGGGACACAGCAGGCGGTCAGAAGATCCATGTTGAAGAAATGCACGAATGGACACGCACGGCCAGCCCACATGGAGGAGAAGCCACAGAGTGGGCCTGGGAGAGGAGGAGGCTTCCTTCCCAATGGCCGATGATGACCCCCAGCCTGACCCAGGAGGAGAGTGGTTCTCCCAACTCTTCTCTTTGGAGACTGTGCCAGGAATCAAGCAAGATGAAGAACAAACGAGAGAAGAAAGGAAACTTCCTCTGAGTTGAAGACGTCTCCCCCCAGGACGGACAGCCGGGAGAGGCCCGGGAGTTCCTGTTCCTGTTGGCAGGGAGGGGCCGGTGGTGCAGGAAACCACCCTCTGGAGGGAGAGGGCGCCAGAAAAATATAGTTGTGCTCAAAAGGTCAGATGGTTTCTATCCCTTTGCAAAGCCTGAGGTTTCTGGTGTCTTGGCAGATGGCTACTTCACTTTCAGACAGCACTTGCTTGCTGAATTCCCACCGACGACGATTTCGTCCTGTGTTCAAGCCGATGCCCTTGTTCGTTCAGGAGAGACGCACGTTGGAGGCGAGAGTCAAGGTTCTTCCCCTGACTCTGTAGGCTGGGCCATCTCACCTTGGAGAAGGCAGAACATTCTGCCATCTCCAGATGGGAACAGAACCTTCCAGAATCTGCCATCCTGCAGGACACAAGACCCAGGCTGTGCTCTGGGGAAGTGAGTTTTAACCTGAATGTTGTAGGTCCAGTTGTGGGACGGGGAACCCCGGGGCTGCCGGAATGGTGGGTGCTGAGGGTGCAGTGGGCTCAGCAACGCCCCCAGGAACACCCAGCCCTGGGGCAGGCACGGAGCATCGGTGTGGGGCATGCAGTGAAGGACCATTCACGGGAGATGAGACGTTCCCACGCGCCATCGGGAGCCAGAAGGCGGCGCGTCAAACTCTTACATGTCACCCAGGGGCCTCCATGCTCACTGCAGGTGTCGAATCCTCAGGAAGGCCCTCTGCGACAGTCCTTGGGCTGGAGTTGACAGCTTTCATCCTCCCAGAAGGGACTAAAGGACCACAGGGGACCAGAAGGTGCAGCTCCAGGCATGGGGCTGGCCCTCCTAGTTCTGCAGCCCTGTGGTGGTACTCAGCTGTTGACACCCTTCAGATAAACACTGAAGACGTCACTTCATTACCATGTGACATTTAAGGGAATCCAGAGGCTGTACCCCTAAGGCGGGTCACTGTGACTGGCAGCCAGTTCAGAGGGGCTGCCCGAGCACCCACTCCCTCTCCTGGAAGCCAGGGTGGAATGCTCACGGCAACAGAAAGCTCGACATGGAAGGAAGAACTGGGTGGGGGCGCTCGGCACGCCCCTCCTCTGGGCCTCCCGCTCCTTCACTCTCTGCAGGTCCCCCTTTCTTAATCTGAAATCCCGGGAAAGAAGTTCTGTAAATATTGAGTCCTCAGGAAGGCATCGGCGTCTCCCATAAATTCGGGGGGCCATTTTTCACACCATAAAGGTTGTGTCACGATCTCTGCCTGTCTTGATCGCCAGCTTAGAGTGTTTGCGGGTGACAAGGGACAGAAAAATTACTGAAGGCACAGCCTCATTATCATGTGACATTTACGGGTAATTTATACCCAACATCATACCACTTCTCGCCACGGAAATAGCGCTGCTGGTCGTCTCAGTCTTAGCCACTGCCACCACTGTGTCAAAAGAATGGAAATAAATTGATCCGGCTGAGTTCTCTGTGCATTTTTATGGCCTACTTATCAAGTGAAGAAGAATACTCACAGAACTACTTACAGGTCCTGGAAGCGGGTGGAGTGGGGGCCGGGAGGTTGGGGGTCCCTGAACTTGTAGAAAAAGTCCCATTTAAGAGAGAGGGTGGTAGTCTTTGACCACACCCATGTGGCTGTTAGAGACACGAATCTATTTCCTGTTTGACATTTTTTACCTTAATTGTTACAAACCATCCACATGTTACTTCTCCCTCCCAGATCTTGGGGAGACCCTAGCTCCCCTCCCCAGGGTCAGCCTTCCCTGGGAGCACCAGTTGCCCTAAATGCGGGTGAATTCTCACTCGTCCGACTCCGGCAGCCCTCTTGTGAGACTCACAGTGGTGCACACCTGTGTGTGTGTGTGTACACATGCGTGTTCTCTGGACTTACACACGCAGAGTTACGACTGTTCAGTGGTGCGCCCCTGGAGGTCGGGACCAATGTCCACTCTTGTGTATCCTCCAGGTGAAGCTGGGTTGTCCGTCTTGGGAAAGAGTTTCAGGTTGCCTCCCCCCACTCTGCCCAAGACCCAACAATACAGAATTGGCTGGAAAGGAAAAGGAGAAAGGAACAGAGAGAGCTCAGCGGGGACTCCTGGCAGGGGACCCACCTTCGAGAGTCCTAGTGGGGACAAATGCCAACAGTCAGGGAAGAGGTTACTTTTATCACTGAGCATCTCCAAGGGTCCCCTACAGCAACTCCCTCCAGTGCTGGGGGTTAGAACTCAGCTGCTTGCCTGGCGCTCGCGCCTGGGCACTGGTAGTGGTCAGGAACGATATCCCAGGTCCTTTCTCTGCTGGGCTCCTGACGTGCTTCCCCCCAAATACCGTGGATGCCTCTCCCGTCCCCACATCCAGATCAGTCCCAGAAGGCCGTGGAGTCTGTGCTGCCAACAAGCTCTCTAAGAGTCCCAGGAGAGCAGCGTCCAAGCTTGGGCTTGGGGTCAGTTGACACTGGGTTTGACTCTTGTTTCTTTCCCTCCCTGCCTGAGGGACCTGGGGCCAGTCTCCATCAGCTCATTAAACCCAGAGTTCCCTCCTCCATAAGGGGCTCGTGGATGGGGTTGGGAGACAGAGCCTGAGAGAAACGGACACAGAGCAGCCTCACTGTGGTCCTGTGGGCAGCTGGTGTGGCCAGCACCCAGGGTGGCCAGCGTTCGGTGCGGCCAGCACCCACTAGGTGGAGGTTCTGGATCCAAAGCTGGGGTCACAGCCCACTCTGCCCGGACAACTTCATCAGGCGGACTTCACCCCAGATCTCCGTCCTGCCATCGGTGTGACAGGCTACTGGCCACTGCACGTCCTGACACATTTCATTCCATATCACTCGTCCCGTCCTCTGCATCAGTGAATATCGGGGTTCGAGCCTCCCTCAGTGGCAGTGTGATGGCGACAGGCCTTGCTGTTCCACGGAGCAGCTGCCGTGATTCTGTCACTTGGGAGTGACACCACTGTAGCCCTGAGCAGAGCTGAGAACACGGGGATTCACAGAGTAGCCCCAGCACCGAGGCACGAGCCAGTGCCAAAAGCTGGTGGGAGAAGAGAAGCACGTTACCCGGAGGCCCAGGAGCCGAGTGCCAGCAGGGGCGACGTGCGTCTTCGCACGTTACCCGGAGGCCCAGGAGCCGAGTGCCAGCAGGGGCGACGTGCGTCTTCAAGAAACCTGTGTCCCCCAGAGCCGGGGATTACAGACCAACACCGGGGCCAGGGACCAAGGGGGTGGACGCATGAGCACACACGGTGCCCAGCTGGACGCGACACCCAGACAGTTCAGGAAAGGCCGGCAGCACATACCCTGGGCTCCGTCCTGGGTTTTACCTTCAAGGATAAGAAAAGAGCAGAAACCAGCCGTGGGAAGTTAGTGAAAATCATATCTTTGACTCGATTTTTCTGTGCAAATGGATCCAAGGCCAGGGAGCTGTGAAGTGGTGGATAATTGCATTGGGGGAGACAGAGGAACTTGTCATTTGACGGAGGGGTGGCCAGGTGGGACTCAGAGGAGGGGGCATCCCAGAGCCAACAGGCAAGAAGTAGGGGTGGGAACTGCGTCTGAGCAGTCCTGGGAGACCCTCAGTCATGTCACCCGCTGACTAACTCGTGTGGCAGAAAGGGGACACCAGAGACATGGTCCCCAAATAATTTTTCCCCTAATCTCCTAATTTGTGCCTGCCAAAATGTTTGTGGCTTGTTGTCAGTTCCACCCCCCCAGCTACTTATCTTGCCTCCAAGTTGTCATGAAATCAAAGACCTTTCTATTTATAATGACGATTGATCATCTCATGTTTGGGTTCACAGATGGGGAAGTTCTGGCAGAGGCAAGACATCTCAGGGCCACCCGGGAAGGTCCCCGTAGACCTACACAAGAAGTCACGCCTCCAGACTCACATTTATCCAACAATTATTGAGTGCTTGCTGTATCCCCAACATTATTGAGCAGAGAGACTGATGGCTGGTACCCGGGATGTGGGGGCTCACAGGATCTGGTGGGCGACAGATAAACATCCCCTGCCCGAGGTGCAACCCTGGCCCTAGGTGAGCTTTCCACTGGTGGGGAAAAAGGGTTCTTGACGAGGTTCAGAGGACCCTTCATTTTTGTCGGCCGGGGTGGGCAGCAGCCCTGTCACAAGCAGATTTGTTCTCCTTGGTTTAAGAAAGGGGATGGCACAGTGTCCTCTGGGGTCAAGGGCGAGCCGGCATCCTCTGGCCACAGGAGCACAGGGAGCCGGCTTGCCCTGACATAGCCGGACAAGGCAGACTCTGGGGCCCAGGGTCGAGGGTCACAGACAGCAACTCTAAGGACAAACCATGCAGGTAATAGGGCTTGGGGCAAAACACAAGGTCACAGTCACATACACAATCCCGAATCTGAACCCACCAAGAATTATACCCAAGAGGTGGGATGAAGGACAAAACAAACCACCCGGAACTACAGACTGCCTCCCAGGGTTTCGCCTGGAGGCCTCTTTCCAGACCCTGGATGCGTCCACTGCCCCCACCATTGGGTCCACCCATCCCTAGTGCCCTTCAGCATCTGGTAATCCTTCCTGGCCCTCCTCAACACAATGACCATCCCCAGGTTGGGTCTTGGCCTGCCTCGGGACAGCCACAGAGCTCTCCCCTGGACACAGAACCCCAGGTCCTCTTTGGCCGAGCAAATTCCTGCAGGGAGTTCTCCAGAGAGCGTGGGCCTGGGCAGGGGGTGAGTCCTGAGTGTGGCAGGGGAAGGGTTTCAAGGTGTAAACACCCCAGTCAGGTCCACCCTTTCCCCCATGCCCTCTTTTGCCGTGGACCTGCTGACCATCTAGGGACAAACATCGTCTCAGTGCTGGAGCTCCCACAGCTACGCCCAAGTGGGACGGGTATTTCCCGCTGCACCTTCTCACCCTCACCCAGGTGAGGCCTGGGGGCAACTCACCCCGACTGCCCAGACTGCTCCCTTCTCCCTTGTGAGGACTGGCCTGACTGAGCCCACACTCGTGGCTGAGACCCCAGGCTTCCGGGTTCCCACTGACCACCGAGAAGTATATGAGGCCAGGTGTCTGTGGAATCAAAACGTCACTCTGTGAAGGGTGCCCCATGCGTTGTCTTAGTCTGCTTTGTTTTGCTATAAAACAATATCCGAGGCTGGATGATTTATGAAGAAAAGAGGCTTATGTGGCTCATGGTTCTGCAGGCTGCTCAGGAAGCGTGGCGCCCGCACCTGCAGGTGGGCGGGGCCTCCAGAAGCTTCTACTCATGGAGGAGGATGAAGGGGAGCTGGTGTGTGCAGATCACCTGGGAGATTGGGCGGGGGGGAGGGGGGTGCCAGACTCTTTTCAGCAATCTCAGAACTAAGTGAGAACTCACTCATTGCCATGAAGATAGCACCAAGCCAGTCCACCAAATGCCTGCCTGCAGGCCACTCCTCCAACACTGAGAATCAGATTTCAACTTGAGTGAGATGTCTGTGTGGGGCACTAAGATGTCTTTGGGGATACAAAGTCATCTTTGAGAATCTCATGAGAGCTACAGACTCTATTCCCCCAAAATGCACAGGACGGGCACAGATGGCTCACGCCTGTAATCCCAGCACTCTGGGAGGCCAACGCAGGAGGATTGCTTGAGCTCAAGAGTTCAAGACCAGCCTAAGCAACAGTTAGACCCAGTCTCTACTAAAATAGAGTAAACAGATGGGTGCTGTGGCCGGCACCTGTAGTCCCAGCTATTCAGGAAGCTGAGGCAAGAGGATTGCTTGAACCCAGGAGTTTGAGGTTGCTGTGAGCTGTGACGATGCCACAGCACTCTATCCAGGGTGACAGAATGAGGCTTTGTCTCAAAAAAAAATGCACAGGCACCCAAACATTCAGCTACAATCTCAGGGGCCCCACGCACCTACATTGCTGACCTACATTGGTCCACCTGGTTGTCACCACACCCACCCGTGCAGGGAGCCCAGAGCTCCACGTGGGGACTGCCGTTCCATTTTGCAGATGAGAAAACAGAGGAGTGATTCAGAATCTTCCACAGGTCTCGTGCCAGAGTCTCAGACAAAATGACCAAAGTATTTAAAAACACTGGCTGGGCTGGATTGTCGTGTTTAAAATTGTAGCTCCAGCCACACTCTACCATCCCCTTACACTGCAGAATAGTTACTCAGTCACTTATAAGATACACAATAGTATGTGTCACATCGCATGCAATAATCAAATATGAACACATAATATACTACACAGTAAATTAAATTACATTTAGTTCTTTGTATAATTTATACAAGGTGGCCATAAGGTCCATGTGCAATTTAAGTTAAATTACACACAAAGTTTATGGCCACTCTGTATAGAATATACTGTGCTATATTACATATGATATATGTGCCCATCTATAACATTAAGTTATTAATATATTTAGTTATTTACATAACATTATATTGTGTATATTATGTATATGTGTCTATATAAATACATGTACATACATGCTGTTAAATTTTTAATATATATTTGGTTTTTATGTATTACATATAGTACCTATGTGATATTACATATGATTGTGAATACATAGTATACTCATACACTTATTAAATTGTTAATATTTTTAGTTATTTATATATGTATATACTGTTATGTAATATATGTATATATGTATACGTATGTTTATGAATATATTTATATAATATATGTATACACTGTTATGTAATATATATATAGTATGTAATATATGTATAATACATATATTATGTAATATATGTATATACTGTTAAATTACTAATACTGTATCTATTAATTTATATAATTTCAGCCGGGTGCAGTGACTCATGCCTATAATCCCAGCACTTGGGAGGCCGAGGCAGGTGGATTGTCTGAGCTCACAGGTGCTCTGATGTCCACCACCTCCCAGGTCAGCGCACAAACATGCCACTTCGAATCCAGCCAGTTCAGAGGCCCTCTCAAAGCAAACTCAACAGCAAGGAAAAGCAAGCAATTCCTCCCTCCAGAAGCTGGCTGGCCCCTGCTAACCTGGGTCTGTCCTGGGCTGGGAGGGAGGATGAAATTCCTTTCAGTGCACGGCAGCCTGCTTGGGTACCACAGAACACTCCTCAGCAGCTGTACACCACCTCGTATTCTGGCTGCTGCGAACACAACCAAACAGAAAAGCTGGGAGGTGGCAGTGTACATGGAAGGCTCTTCCTTGGTGCAGTCATATTGTGTACTCCACAGCCCGCCCTGAGCCACTGCCACACAAGCTTGGGCACAGCTGGGTGTGCAAAATGAATTAGACCTAAATCTCTCCTCCTGGAGCTCATGGGCTCCAAAGGGATATTAGACAGCGTAAATAATTCACAAGTGGTAAGTGCTAGAAGAGAGACTCAGGTAAAGTGCTTTGTAGGTCAGAGGAGCGCACACATGAGGACAGGCACGCCACCTCTCTGCCAAAGCCTTCCAGAAGCTTCTCATCTCACCCAGCAAAAGCCAAATCCTCAGTGCCCGGTGAGGCCCACTTGTCCTACTCCCGGCCACTCCTCTGCCCTCCTGCCACTTCCTCTACATGCCTTTGCTTCCTTGCCGTTTCTCAGAACTGCCAGACACATTCCTGCCTCAGGGCCTTTGCACCTGCTACTGCCGCTGTTCTGCACACCCGCCTGTGCCCCTCAGAGGTTGACCTGCCAAGGCCTTCCTGGACCATCCCACTGGACATGCAGCCCTCACCCCGTCTATCTTACTTTGTTTGTCTTCTTCTACTAGAATTCAACCTCTAAAAATGAGGGCTTTACTTTGTTCATTGTTGTTACCCAGTGCCAGGAACCGGACCTGGGGCATCCTAGGGGCTCCATAAACAATTGTCGAATTCATGAATGTTCCTGTGGTTGTTGGGCTTATCATCTCTCAGGAAGTGATGCCGGAGAGACGGTGGTTTGTTGAGAAAGCCAGATGGACTCTCAAGGACAAACTGAATGATGGAAGCGGCCATGTTCCAGAATGCAAACCTGTGCCCACTCAGCCACTGACCACAGGAAACTCAGCTTGGCCACACCCTGGTCTCCTCAGCTACAAAAGCATTATATGTAGACTACTGACGTCATGGGGGTTTTATTAAGCAGTGGGTGCACAGCACACGAGGATAGCACTCGACACCAGCCATCATTACTGTTGACCCTCTAACGAGCGTTTTTATTTTCATTTCCATCTTGAGAACTTCTTTTGTGCTTTGATAAATGGAAATTACCATGGAGATTGAAACAAACAGAGGCGTTGTTCGTCAACTGCGCTCAGGCCTTGATTGCAAGTGCTCTGTGAAGCTGAAGCAGGTGGCTGTGTGTAAAGGGACCAGCCTGTATCCCATGGGCACGGGTCAAGCGCCTGTGCCGGGTGGGGGGAAGACACCTGCAGCTCAGGTGTCTTTGTGGTCTCTGTATTCCATATGGCTTCACAAGACACGTTAGAAAACCAGAGCAAGAAGAGAAGTTTGGGTCTGGCTCTTTCTGTAGGAATTCCTCTTATGATAGGCTGTTTGCTTTGTGATTAGATCCTGTGCATTTCCAAAACTATTTAGGAAAATCGTAACATTCTTGTAGCTCCAAACCCAAATAGTAGACACATGGTTTAATATACAAAAATACTTACACTTACAAGGCTAAGAGTAAAGAATAGGGAATCAGGACTAAAAAAGACTAGTTTTATTTTTCAAAAGTACTTTAGTTAGCTATTATCACATGACAGGCATATAACGATAAGCAGGAACAGACACGGGTCCAGTTGGAAAAGAGAAAAGGAGGGAGAGAAATGAGGGGAAGAAAGAGAAACAGTAAATAACACAAAGTTTGTGTGGACAGGGAATCCTGGAGGGAGGTCGGGGGTGCGACAGACTGCAGCAAGCAGGTCCTAAAACGCAAGTGGGGAACAGTCAGAGGTAGCCAAACAGCCGGGGGAGGGCTGATGCCCACAACCAAGCTAGGGAAGTGTTTCCACAAGCACAACTTTTTGTATCAGACTCGGCTCTGCTGCTAAATCAAAAAAGATATGGCAGAGTGTGGGGGGGGAGGGAAGGGGTAGGGCAGGGCACACTTACAACCTTGACTCCATTTATACAAGAAACAAAGTATGTGAACAAAATATGTGCACCTCCTAATATTCTGAAATTTAAAAAAATAAATGAATAAAGACGTTATAAAAAAGATGAAGACTGAACATCAACAGGACAAATTAGACATATCTGGAGACAGACAGAGTTACTATGAGGAATTGGCTGGGTCAATTACAGAGGCTGAGAACCCGGGGGGAGCCAGTGTAGTGGAATCTGAGTCCAAAGTCCTGGGAAGCAGGGGAGCCAACGGGGTTCACTCCAGCCTGAGGGCAGGGAAGCAGGGTCTGCAGATGGCCATGAAGGTTCCTCCTTCCTTCCCCCCACGTGGGCCCTCAATGAACCCATGACGCCTACCCACCCACTCCACTCATTCACCCACTCAATACTTGCTTCTTCTGGAAACATCCTCATAGACATACCCAGAAATAAATGTTTATCCAGATGTCTGGGCACCCAGGACTCAGGCAAGTTGACTCATACAATTAACTGTCCCATTGACCTATGTGACTTTTGACCCCTATGTGACTGTTGACCCCAAGGGAGCACTCCCAGAGAGGGCTGAGTGCAAACCTTACTGAAGCAGGTTTAGGGGAGACTCGGAGAGGAAAGCTGCGGGGAACGAGCATGCCCCAGTCTTGATTAATCCCCCAGTGTGGGGGAGGACGGCGGGGACAGGGCATACAGGGCATTTTGATCAGGTGATGGCTCTTTCTGCGAGGGCAGGTGTCTGCCCACCGACAGAGACAGTCCAACCCAGAGAGCAATTGCTGCCTGTCCAGCCCTGCTGCAGAGTGTCCCTGAGCAGGAGAGGAGGGTGGGACCCAGGGGCTCAGGAGGACCTCCTCTCAGGACAGGCGGCCATGTGGGCTCAGGTATCCCTTCATGGCCACAGCGGTGGACACGGCTTCTGTACAGAAAGGCTGGACGTGGAGGGCAGCCCATGGAGACGCTTCCGCCTGCTCCTATTTTTCTCAGAGATGCAGGAAGCTCAGCTGAGAACAGCTTTAGGGGCAGGGGGTATAAGGAAGAGGAAGGAATGGGGGGCCCAGGGGAGTGGGGTGCAGATAGCAGAGGAGACAGGATGGACTCTGAAAGAGAACTCGGGGACCCACCCCAAGCCTATGACAGTCATGGAGAATTATGGAGAGAGTGACCGAGACCCATCACCTAACATCTTCCCAGAATGTGGGACTTCACTCAGGGGTGTGCTTGGGGCGTGTAGGGGGTCTGCTGTGCTCCAGGGATTGGGTCATGACTGCAGGACAAACAGCCCTGGAGAGGGAGGGCCAGCTGATGTGGTAGAGAGAAGGGATGGCTGGGTGGTGAGGAGCAGCAAGGGGAGAACTGCCTTTGGGTCTTGGGTGGGACCTGGAGGGAGAGCACCCCACCCCCGCCCTGCCCTGTGAGCTGGCAGAGCCCAGCAAAGGCTGAGCACGTGGGAGGTCCAGGGGAATAACACAGCCTTGACCACTGTCTCTAGCACTGAGGCCAGAGGACAGAGTCACACACTTAGCAAGGGTCACCCCCATGCATGGGTCACCCCCGTACACAGGGTCCCACACACACACAGAGCTGGGAACCACGCAATTCCATCTCCATTGAGCCCGAAAAGTATCGAGCTCCCACCCCGTCCCTCAGAGAGGGACTTCGGTGACTGTGGCCTCCCCAACCCCTCTGGGGCAATTCTCCCACTCTGAGAGGCCATGCTCAGACTGAGTGGTGCCAGCTTTCACCAGGGGACATCTGGGGACTGAGAGCTTCTCAGTGACACCGTGTCAGAGAGGAGAGAGCCAGGAGGAACCCAGCCTGACAGCCTTCCTGAGCCAAGGATGTGTCTGTGTCCCTTCCAAACTGAACGTAGACACAGCATGCGTCTCGCCAGAGGCCAGCACCTTTGTTTCCTATAGCAACTGGCTGGTTGGAATCCATATGAGTCTTCCCATATGGGCACCATGGGAGGCGGCAGGAGGCAGCTGGGCTGGGCAGGGCAGTGCCTGGTCCCGGGAGCAGCCAGGAGGACACAGCCATACTCACTCCTAATTTCCCCTTCTGCTCCTCTCCCACCCCCTGCCTCTCTACCAGGAAGAGCAAGCCACTGTGACAGCCGTAGGCCCTGACCAACCTGTGCCAGACTCACTAACCAACATTAACAAGCTCTACCAACCAAACTGCATTCCCATTTACTTGCCTGTCCTCAAGCAGCTACCCCAAGGGATTCAAAGTCCTCTTCCACTGTCTTGTCACTTCTCTAGAACTTTACAGTTGTTTGTTGAAGATGCTACATAAGCTGATTTTAAAGCCACCTCTTAGAGAACTGTGCATTGCTTGGCGTCTCCCTTGTACATATAAAGTATATGCCTTAATACACTTCTGTTTGTTTGTCTTTTGTTAATCTGTCCTTTGTTACTGGAGTACCTTGCAGCTAAGAACCTAAGAAGATTCTAAGAAAAAATTATTTCCCCCAACGGAGGGCTGGATGGGTGGATCATCAGCTCTTATGAGAATATAAGGCAATAAGGAATAGTAAAGAGAATGGACAGGAATACCCTCTGACTGATATTTAGATTTTACAGACCCTAATCCAGTCTCTCCTCCCCTTCTCTTCCCATCACTTTGGCCCCTTCCCCTGAGTTCTCTCCCTTGCTTCTCTACCCTGGATCATCTTGGGCATCTCTCTAGCTCTCCAGCCCAGCCAGACACTCGGCACTGGCCCACTGGTGTCAAACCCTACCCAGTGGGCCCATGGCTCATCATGTATAGCATCTTAGATTTCGGATTCCTAAAATGACATTGCTCTCTGCCTGGAACTTTAGCATGTTTTCCAGGGGGAAATGAAGCTCTTAGTGGGTATCTTAGTAAATAGAAGGGGGAAGGAAAGTGTGGCCGAGACAAGGCCACCATCCTCCCTCGAGAGCCACCATCTGGGAGCCGAATGGCATAGCCTCCAGGGGCTGGGGAAGGACCAGGATGTCCCTCTGAGATGGACAATGCTTGCTCAGGTTGGCACAAGGGGCAGCCTGGGAAAGGACCAACCCCCAAGAATGTGTCCTACACACAATATCCTTTCATGCCTCCTGAAAGAGAAGTAATAGCAACCCCATTTCACAGGTGGGAAACCGAGGCAGCCAGAAAGTGACAACGTGCAGAAGATCTCCTAGCCAGTAAAAGGCATGAGCCAGAATTGAAGCCCAAATCTCCCTGACTCTAAAACCCTTGCCCTTTATGGAACCCTGGATGTGTCTCCAGAATGCTTTGGGGGGCAGTAGGGAAATGATGAACAGGAAGAGGGAGGTGTAAACGGCTGGGCACACCCTGGCCCGGCTGCATGCACTGCCCATTTTGGCTAAAAGCCCAGAGGGGCATGGTACCCGGCAGCCCAGACTTGAGCCTCCACGGGAGCAGCAGATGCTGAGCTCCCTGCCACAATGAGACAGTGTTAGCCCAGCGTGTGACAGCGATTAATAGCTTATTTCTCAAATCAGCCTATTAGAAATAATCATGCAGGCAACTGAGGGCCATTAATCTGCACTGGAACCCAACCCACGCAGGCTGACAGGCGGGTGAGATGTGCGGAGTAAGCGGACAGGGATCTCTGTGCACCCTGAAGATGACGGTGGACTGGGAAGAATCAGGGATGGGGCTCATGTAGAGTCCCAGACAGGACCTGAATCTCTGGGGACACAGTGTGACCTGAGACCATGTGGGAGGCTGGGTTTTCTTCTTAAGTTTCAAGGACAACTCCATTCAGAAGTGGCTGCCTGGACCCGTGTCGAGGAAGGTTTTGACATCTGTGATCAGATGCATGTGCTGCTGTGTGGGAGGGGAGTGAGGGTTCACACCCCTAAACTTGGTGTCCCTGCACCCAGTGGCATACCTAGGGGCAGAGAGAGCACCCCAGCAGTGGGGGGTATTTCCTCCCTGAGGCTGCATGGCATTCAGCATACGCTGGTGACAGAAAGGAGATAGATGGTTGGCTCATCATTGTCTGTAATTGTCTGTAGGCAACCCCCTGCCTACTGAGGGCTGCCCGCTGAGGACAGACCACTCCCACTGCCCCTGCCCCCCCTGGGACCCTCTCCTGCAGACAGGATGGCCCCCATATGTGCGGTGACCTCTGTGTCCTTGGGCGGTCTGGCCCCTCATTCCCTCACCTCCACTTCTGACCCTCAGAGTTTCAGACACTACAGTGACAGCAGAGAAAGGACGGCAGGGCTTCACAGTCACATCTCAGATCGGGCCACAAAGGCCACCCCAGAATTCAAACTTCCACAGGGCTGGCTGAACCCACTCCCCGCAGCCCTTCCGCCAAGGCACGGCTCTGGGTTTTGCCATAGTGGACAGACGAGAGGGGTCTTTCCAGTTGCTTTCCTCTGAAACCTGGGATCTTGACTCCACTGAAGAGGGACAACTCCTGCCTCTGTCTCACTTCCCTGGGGGCCAGGGCACCGGTGCTCCGGGGCCCTAGCCAGCCCTGAGTTCCCGATCCTCCAACATCTGCTTCTCCAAGCATCAGTGCTGCTAGGATGCGGCAGGTGCCATTCTCTGGCTTCCGAGCCTAGTCATCCACAGCTCTCTACAGGGTCGGAGCTGTGCCTTCCAGACCACCAGCCAGCAGGACGGTCCCTGAGAATCTGCCTCCTGCTCTGCCCGGGAGACCCTGCCTGGCTCTCTGCCTCTTCAACCACAGGGTCTCTGACCTGGACCTGCCCTGTCTTTTCCGAGTCCTGCCCGGACTTCTCACCTGGCTCCCCAGGGAGGCATCGTCTTGGCCGGGTCCAAGGGTGTGTGTGGCCACAGCCCCAGCAGATTGTGGCTGTGATGCTCCGGCACGCTTCTCCCACTTCCCAGGGAGAGTTGCAGCAGCTACACTTTGGATGCAAATTGACAACACTTTCCATGTCCACTCCCTGGCTCTTAAACACAGAGCCGTGGTGTGCAGGTGCGCAGAAGGTCTGATCAGCTCTGAACAAAGCCGTGATGTCACCAGCTCTGAACAAAGCCATGATGACGTAGGAAGATCTGGACTCCCCAAGTGAGTAAACAAAGGAGACAGCTGCCCACCCAATGGACAGGGCCCTTCAAAGAACAAACCTCCCTCGACACCCTGGCTGATACCGAACCTCCCGAAATCAGTCCCTGTGAAAAGTGCTTCTACATGACATCGTCCCCCACAGGGACAGGCACGGTCAAATCCACCCATTTTCTGACGTGGCTGAACTTGGGCGACTCTAGGCACAAATGTCGCCCGTCCTCCCGAGAGGCTGGTAGTGAGTCACAAAACTCATTCCTGTGGCTGGTCCCATGTTGCTGTTTAATTTCCAAGTGTGTGATTCATAGCAGGTGTTCATTCGGGTGGCTCAGACATTTTCACCCACCCAAGAACATGTGCAAAAGAGAACAGCACCCCAGATGCACAATCCTCGTTCCCCACAACAGACCCACCAGGCTTCCTCACCACCCACAGAGGCTTCCCCTGCCACAGACGTGATGATGATCGGAATCAATTGCCAAGTACCTCACATGCACATCTGCCTGCTGCAGTCATCCGCGGGGTGTTAGTCCCTGTCGGGGTCCCACTTCCCACCCCAGGTGTGACGAGAGTAGGGTTCCCCATTTCTGCTTTTGCTCTGGGGGCCTGCTACTGTTGCAATGCCAGTTGCCCCACCCACTGGTCACTACACAGCTCTCTATAGGGACCTGCTCAATAGCAATGGGGCAGAGTCTTGCGCAATCCAGAGACAATGATCCAAGGAAAAGAAAGGTCCTAGTTGTATCTTTTGAATTCCCAGGGAAAAGAAAAGAGCATTTCGGCTCAGCGTCTGTGGTTCAAGCGGCTAAGGCGCCAGGCACATACACCTGAGCTGGCAGGTTCAAATCCAGCCTGAGCCCGCCAAACAACGATGACGGCTGCAACCAAAAAATGGCCGGGCATTGTGACAGGTGCCTGTATTCCCAGCTACTTGGGAGGTGGAAGCAGGAGAATCGCTTGAGCCCAGGAGGAGCTGTGATGCAACAGCTCTCTACCCAGAGTGACAGCTTGAGGCTCTGTCTCAAAAAAAAAAAGAAAGAAAGAAAGAAAAGAAAAGAGCATTTGGAAAGTGTCCCCAACCAGTCCTTTCTGTGTCAAGACCACACTGTCAAAGTCTCCCATCTTCACCTCCCTGGCCCTTTCTCAAGCCCCATCCTTTCCTCCTCACAGTGGAGGGAGGAAATTTGGGGGAGAGAGATGGGAGATTGCACAGACCAGTGTCCATGGAAAAGAAGCCTACTCTGTAGGATAATGTAAAGAGGTTTATTCTGAGCCAAATTTGAGGACCCTTGAACACATGGACGCCTGGTGGTGGGGTTGTAGTTTGGTTTTATATGTTCCAGGGAGATAGATTTACAGGTAAAGTCATCAATCTGTACATGAAAGGCATGCGTTGGTTTGGCCAGAAAAGGTAGGACATCTCAAAGTAGGGACCCACAGGTTATAAGTGGGTTTAAGATTCTTTGGTTGACAGCTGGCTGTGAGAGTCAGGCTCTATTGTAGACCAGGAGTCAGTAAAAAGGAATGCTGAGTTAAGATAAGGAACTGCAAATGAATACAATCTCTTTGGAAAGAAGTATGGAGAATCCTCAAAGAACTCAAATTAGACCTCCCATTTGATCTTACAATCCCATTACTAGGCATCTACCCAGGAGAAAAAAAAAATCCCTTTATCATAAGGACATTTGCACTAGACTGTTTATCACAGCTTAATTTACAATCACCAAAATGTGGAACAGCCTAATGCCCATCAACCCAGGAATGGATTAACAAGTTGTGGTGGTGGTATGGATGCAGAGAGAAGGGAACGCTTCTACACTGCTGGTGGAAATGCAAGCTAATACGATCTTTTTGGAAAGAAGATTGGAGAACATTGAAGGAACTAAAAGTAGACCTACCATTCAATCCTGCAATTCCTCTACTAGGTATATACCCAGATTATCAAAAATTATTTCACAACAAAGACATTTGCACCAGAATGTCTATTACAGCCAAACTCATAATTGCCAAGACATGGAAATAGCCCAAGTCCCATTGCCCCATGAATGGATTAACAAATTGTGCTATAGGTACACCATGGAATACTATGTAGCCATAAAAAATATGAAGACTTCACATCTTTTATATTTACCTGGATGGAGCAGGAACATATTTTTCTTAGTAAAGTATCTCAAGAATAGAAAACAAGTATCCAATGTATTCAATACTACTATGAAATCAATATATATTCACCTACACATTCATACGAATGATAAAACATAGCTGTAGTCCAGAAAGTAGAAGGAAAGAGGAGAGAGGGGTTGGAGAGGGGGGACAGGGGAGGAGGGAGGGCATTTGGGGGGGACCTCACCTAATGTGCATGATGCAATGGTACATTTCAAAACTTTTAAGAAAAGAATATAATTGTAATGTATGTGTTAATCAGTTCAACGTAAGCATTTCACATTGTACATCAAATCAGTACACCAAACCCCATTAATGCATCAAAGTACACAGTTATGACTTAATAAAAATGAATAAATAAATAAATAAAAAGAAAGAAAGAAAAGAAAAAATAACTCCTTAAAAAAAAACAAGCTGTAGTATATGTGTACCATGGAAAACTATTCAGCCCTTAAAAACGATGGAGACTTTACATCTTTTGTATTAACCTGGATAAAGTTGGAACACATTCTTCTTAGTAAAGCATCACAAGAACAAAGCAGCAAGATTCCAATGTCCTCAATTCTAACATGAAGCCAGTTGACGATCTAATACACACCCACATAAGAGAAAAACTCAAATCAGTTCCATGTGGGGGGCCAGGGAACGAGTGAGTGGGGAGAGGGGAGGAGGGAGAGAAAAGGGGGTGATGGTGTCAGCACACCTCTCGGGGGGCGGGACACAACTATAAGAGGGACTTTACCTAACAAATGCAATCAGTGTAACCTAATTCTTTGTACCCACAATGAACCCAAACAATTAAAAAAAAAAAAAAGATGAGGGTCTGTTTATCACAAACTACCAGATATGTGTCCAGACCCAGGTGGTTTGCTGTGTGCACCGAGTCCCGGGAGGTGTGCCTTCCGGAGCCCTAGGCCTGTTAATAAGTCACAGAGGACATCGTAAGGAGAGAGGGGAACGTGATGAGGCTGGTCTGATATCCTTTCTCATGACTAGCAGCTCAGTTTTAGATACCCCCTCGGCCAAGAGGGGGTCCAGTCCATCAGCTGCTGGGAGTGGGGAAGCCTTAAGATGTTATTTTTCTAGTTAACACAAGGGAAAGGCCATTATGTAAGAAGCCCGGGAAGGAAGCCTGAAATAACATCCTATCTCCTGATGCCGCCGCCAGAGGTTGGGGAGGCTCCCTTAGAAAGGGCTCCCCTTCCGTCCTGAACTTGTTTTACGTCCTTTCTCATCAGAAAGAATAATGCCTCGCCCTTTTTGCATGAAGTCAGGGACAAACGTGGAGCTCTTCAGTGATTCTTAAGGGTAGAAAAAAAAGTCCACTGGGGGAGAAAAAGAAAATACAGCCCCACCCGGAGCCGTGTGTAAGTAACAAATCTCCTACCTTTTGCAGCCTGTTCTCCTAAAACAAAAGTGACTGCAGCAGGCAATTTTTATTATTGCTCATATATTGTTTAAATATTTCAGCTGGGAGATGCTGCATGAGGGGAGACAATAGCCAGCCTGACATAAGATTTATTAGGGAAAGTCGGCACAAATATATTTGTAGAGAACAAAATATGTTTGTAGAGATTATTCGAGGTTTGCGGTGATTAATAATGGATCAGGTGCAGGAGATGTCAAGGAACCGCCTCCCTGGCAATTCCTGCACTACCTTGAGTCAGAATAGAACGTGAACTTCAGCTGCCAAGGACCTTCTGCTAAAAGAATGAAGTTTTCTGAATAGAATGAAATGAATATCAGAAGCTTTCTTTCAGCTCTGGAAGGTGTCAGACTACTTAATCTGTGCCAAGCCAAGCACTGTCTGGTTAACGGGGTTTCCAGCCAGAAGGCATTGGAGGCTTAGCACCTGCAGGAGCCCCCTGAACCCTGCAGGGGTGAGGCCATAGTAGGGGAGATTTATCTTTGTTCCAGGGTGGGAGGAGGCTGCAGGGAGTCGGGAGAAGTCAGGAGAAGCTGTTCTCCTGTCTTCTTTCAACCACGTGTCCAAAGTGCTTCTTTCAAAGACAGGTACTTGACACCCTAACCTGGGGAGCACATCATTCGATTTGAAGGTGAGTTCCGAGGTTAACTAATAATAAAGTATGGAAGGTTCACATGCATCTCAGCCAAGTTAGGAATCGGTTGCTGTTCCGCAGAGCCACGAGGCACTCCTCTGAGCCTGCGACACTGTGTGGGAGGTCCCCTCCCATCGCCCTGCAGGGACTTCACAGTACAAAATGGGTGGCAGGTGCTCTAAGGGGGAGCAGAGGGAGAGATGTCCCCCCACCAACCCTGACCCACAGCCAAGTGGTGCCCCTGCTCTGAGCTGAGGAGGAGGGTCCCCGGCCTGCTTCCTCCCTGGCAGCTGGACTCCCCCAGACTATCCATCTTCCTCTGCGAGCTAGAGAGGGTTGGAAACAACAGCCTGATTAATAAAACGTGTGAGCAGAGCCTGAGGTTGGCGCTAACAGGCTCCCAATAAACAGCCCATAGATTGAATCTTATCACCCAGGACGGGTGAGAGGGCCTTGTTGAGAAGCCGACAGCCATGACCATCTGCCCCACTGATGACAAATGGCCCGCAATTCCTCAGTCGTGATTAGGATTCCTTTGGCTGCAAGGCGTGAGGGCGCTAATGAAGACTCCCCACGCCCCAGCTCCACGGACGGGCGGGGGCTCGCAGCTCACGGGCCGCAGCCACTGGGGTTCCCAGCCGCCCCAGATTGTTGCCATGGAGAAGGAGGTGGATGGCTTTAATACAGCTGCACGGATGTCTCCCCTGAGACGCGCCGTGACAAGTTGGACTGGAAGTAGCAAATGAACAGCTATAATCTCCAAACTGTGTGAGTGCGTGATTGATCGGCACGGGGGTGTAAGCAGCACGCCTTGTTCTGGGAGCACAGAGCCCAGCAAAATGAGATGATCAGTCTGGGGAAGACACACAGGCCAGTGCAGCTGCCGGAGCTCTTCCATGGGCCACTGGGGGACCAGCCCAAACTGATGCCCCACAGGCCCTGTAGATGCCAGGCCACTGCAGGCCCCAACTGGCTTCAAACCCTTCCCTGGTTAATCCCACGTGTGCTTGTTAAATAAAGGCTTCCGTCCACTCTCCCCACCAGTTCCCAGCTGTTCAACGGTTTGGCCCAAGGAGAAGGGCACCTGTGTGTTTGGGGACAGGAGCCCACGGAGATGAGAGACGCTGGCACCTCCAGCCTGGCTCCTTCTGCAGAGGACTGTTCCTGGCAGCCCGGGATTCCCTATCCCTAGCCAGATTCAACTGGGTCAGAGCAGCCCACACACACAGACTGAACAATGCCTGATGGCCTGGCAAAAAGATTAATAGGGCTGACCAGCACCTTCTGTCAAGACCCAGAGGCAGAGAAACTGGGAGACAGGCAAGGCTGGTCCACTTCTCTGACCCCAGGGTGGGGGATGGACAGAATCTAACCTCATCCCCCACTTTCAGATTTGATCTCCTGCCAGATGGGGATGGGGCCACATGCCCCAGACCCCCTGCAGTGGATGGGGCCATGTTACTGTTTCTGCCCACTGGGTAACGGGCATCTGTGTCATTGCTGATGGGAGACCCTCTGGCTGCCTGTCCCCTCTGCCACTACAGACAGCCCCATCTCTATCCTTGACAGAGACCACAGGGGAGCAGAGTCCCCACCCACATGTTGGGGTGACATCCAGGAAGAGTCACCCTGACTCACAGCAGCTCATGTGCATAGACACAGGCCTTAGCTGTGCAGAGCCACTGGCCTGGAGCTGGATGTCACTGCAATGTCACACAGACTGCCTGAGTGATGCATTTGCAATAATTCCCTATAACTTGAGTGGGTTTGAGTGGGTCGCTGCACCTTGAATTCAAAATATCCCTCCTGGGAAATTTGCAACAGCCTGTTGGGGGGGGGCTGCTGTGGAGCAGGTGTGGGAGGGGGCTTGCATGGGTCACTCAACCCCTTTCACCTGGACTCTTCACCGGTAAAACGGAAGGCCATCTCCAAAGGACTCTGATGTAGAGTCTAATTCCTGTCCCCTTGAATGTGAGCCGGCTCACAACTGCTTTGTGTTACAGAGTCTGGCGAAGTGATGCTGGGCCGTGTCCAGGCTGCTGTGTTTTAGGAAAACACAAGGCACCCTCTCCCTGTTCATCGGAGCACTGGGCTGGAGCCTCGTAAGAAGTTGAACCACTCTGAGGCCAACCAGCCAACGGGCCAATAACTTTGAAGAAGGCAAGTTGTGAAGAGAGGCTGCAATGGGCTCTGGTCCTCCGTCCTCATCCTGAAGCTGGACACCGACATGGGAGGGAAGCTGTCTCTCGATGGCCCCAACCCCAGCCTGCCAATCTCCCCAGATGAAGTCCAGACAACATGAAGCAGAGACCAGCTCACTGTGCTGGCTGAATTCCTGATCCACAGGAGCTGGGAACATTTTAGACAAATAGAAGTTTATGGTTCAGAACCAGAGTTTTATAACATCAGAAAGTTAGTATATACAGCCAGGAGACAGGGGAGGTCACGCGGAGAAGCCACGCCCTGGGTCCTGAGCATCTACCCAACAGAAATATGGAGCTGTGTTCACCAAACGCAACACATGAATGTTCACAGCAGCACTATTTGTAGTAGCCAAAAACCAGAAGCCACCAACAGGAGGGTGAGTAAATAAATTGAGCGTGTTTACACACGGCGAAACTACTGCTCCAGAGAGCAGCGTGGGCTGATCTCACAGATGGGACGTTATGTCTAAAATCCCAGACAGGAGAGGGCATATACTTTATGGTTATCTTTATGGAAAGTTAACAGAGAAAACAGGCACAGCTAACTGACCATTACAGAAACCAGAGGTGTTAGGAAGGTAGGGGTGGCAGCGGCTGGAGCCTTCTGGGTGGGGGTGGTGTTTGCACAGGTGTGCTCAATTCATAACAGTCCGTCAAGATGTACAGTGTCTGTACTTTATTTCATGCTTTATTTCCTTTCAGAAAGCTCGCACAGACACCCAGGTTCCCCGTGCAGGTGGCCTCACAGATCAG
Organism: Perodicticus potto; assembly: GCA_963574655.1. NCBI lineage: Eukaryota > Metazoa > Chordata > Mammalia > Primates > Lorisidae > Perodicticus > Perodicticus potto. The sequence continues at coordinate 47,770 of CAUYRH010093457.1, forward strand.
CCCCGAGGACTTGCAGAGAGACGAGGCTGGGTTGGAAGGCAGCCCTGCACTGTCAGCCTTTGAACGTCTCTTTCAGCACAGCCTCCCTTCTCCAGAACACAGCCTCCTGGGCGAGGGAGGTTTTTCTGAATTTCTTTGTGTGTCTGAATTTCATGTTAACGAGGTCCCCGACCCTGGAGAGGAAGGTGCGCCTGCCTCACGGAGAGGTCCTTGATCTTCTGTGTGTGGTCCTGTAATACCACTGCTGATTACAGTTCATTCAACTGAGAATCGAATATAATTGCTGATGCATCGCTGAATTTCACAAAACGTTTTTCATTTGTATCTGTGCCTTAAGATCGATCAAAATGAGATATGCATTAAAAGAGTTAATTAGTTCCAAGAAATGTACAATTGACTCATTTTAATTACTATATAACTTGATGCCGTTATTTTTATCCCATGCTTCATTATGGCATAATGTGGGCGGTGTCCCGTCAGCGATGAGGACAGTGTCACACTGACCCACTGACCATGAGGAGGGGGCTGGCAGGGGCCCTGCCTGAAGAGTGGCCTGGCTTACAGGAGCAGGCAGGGTAGGTTAGTGTCCAGTGATTTACACACACTTGAAAATTCAGAGGGGAAAATGTGACCCTCCAATAGGTTTGATGGGGAAATTTCCCGGTCCCAGCCCTGGAAAGGACAATTGTCCCTTCCGCTGGAGGCTGTCTCTGGGCATTCTTTCTAATCCCTCACTAATGTTTATGGTGAGTTGAGGTGACTGAGGCTTCCTGTCCATGTGGACACGCTGGGCAGCAAGCAAGGACCATCCCGAGGTTCCCCCCCTCACCCAGACCCCTGTGCACAGGTGTCCCACTGCCCACCCCACTGGCCCTGTCACTCATCCCCCCAATTCATGTTCTGCCACATTCCTGCCCAGTATGGAGCAGCTGGATGAATGGAGACCCCAAAACCAAATGTCCCTGTTGGCTCAGAGAAGTTGATAGTAAGAGTCATGTGTCTTCCATGACTGTCACGCCGGAGGCCACATCTCTGGAAAGATTCCAGAAGCCTCTCTCCCCCTGCAGCCTCTGAAAACTGAGCTTCTGTATATTGTGTAGACCTGGGTCCAGATGAGCTTCACTGTTCTCTGGAGACCGAGCTTCTGTGAGCTGTAGAGACCTGAGTCCAAATGGGCTTCACCGTGCTCTGGAGACCGAGCTCTCCCTGCACCCTCTGGAGACCAAGCTTCCGTGAGCTGTGTAGACCTGGGTCCAGATGAGCTTCACTGTGCTCTGGAGACCGAGCTTCTGTGAGCTGTGTAGACCTGGGTCCAGATGAGCTTCACTGTGCTCTGGAGACCAAGCTTCCGTGAGCTGTGTAGACCTGGGTCCAGATGAGCTTCACTGTGCTCTGGAGACCAAGCTTCCGTGAGCTGTGTAGACCTAGGTCCAGATGAGCTTCACTGTGCTCTGGAGACCGAGCTTCCGTGAGCTGTGTAGACCTGGGTCCAGATGAGCTTCACTGTGCTCTGGAG
>CAUYRH010093458.1:0-49033 GCA_963574655.1 Perodicticus potto
ATGCAGCCTTAAAGAAAGATGGAGACTTTACCTCTTTCACATTTACATGGATGGAGCTGGAACATATTCTTCTTAGCAAAGTATCTCAAGAATAGAAGAAAAAGTATCCAATGTACTCAGCCCTACTATGAAGCTAATTTATAGCTTTCCTATGAAGGCTAAAACCCAATTGTAGCACAAGAATACGGGGAAAAGGACAAGGGAGGGGATGGGAAGGATAGGATTGGTGGAGGGAGGGCAATTGGTGGGATCACACCTACAGTGCATTGTAGAAGGGTACTGGTAAAACTTACTAAATGTAGAATACCAATGTCTTCATATAGTGATTAAGAATATGCCATGAAGGCTATGTTTAACAGTTCGATGAAAATATTTCAGATTGTATATGAAGTCAGCACATTGTGCCCCATGATTGCACTAATGTACACAATTATGATTTAATAAAATTGAAAATAAATAAATAAATAAAAGAGACTACTAGAATCTCTCATAGGCTTTGAAAAATAATGACATTCTCTTTTGCCCAAGTTCATTTTTTAAAATAAGCCTTTTCTTTTCTTTAATACTGGAAAGAAGGCAGATTTTACCTGAACATATAAGAAAAAACTTTCTAATAATAACAGATGCTCAAGATAAAAATGACTGTTTTGAGTATGAAGGGAGTTTTTCATTTCTGAAAATCAAAGGAGGTAATTGATTAAATTTTCTGAAAATTTCCAATTCTGAGAACCTCCAATAGTAATAGAAAGACATAGGCCTTGTTCTCGCAATAAATCTTTATTGGGAAGCTAAACATAAAGCATAAATATTTTTGAATTTATTAAACACACTTTTGACTTACACAACTCAGTAAAAGAAAAAGAAAATAGAAGAGTCTAAGAGTAACTTTGCAGAATTTAGAAAAAATAAACAATAAAAGGTAAGTGGAGAGGCCTAAAAGAAAATGGAGAATATATTTTCTCAGAAGAATTGTATCTTAGGATGCAACAAGCTTTTTCTAGGAGGAATTTTAGAAGCTTCTTGGAATGAAAAATGAGGCCCCTACAAACCAAGAAGCAGGACTGAGAAGAGCAGATGGTCCTTGACTCACCACTGGCCTTTGGTTTACCCAGGTGTGCAAGCTTAGGGCCAGATCTGAATTATTTAGGACATTAGAAGGGTTTTGGAGAGCCCGTTTGTAAAAAAAAAAAAAAAAAAAAAAAAAAAATTGTGATTAGCTGACTAGAGAAAAGAGAAACTTTCAGGGAAAGGACAAGCCCTAAAATGGGGTTGTGTTTCTGCTCTGTGTTATGTGATCTGGATTATCCTTCTCATCTATTCACACTAAAGTTTCAATTAGCACCCTATGTGGGTGCACCTGTTTGAGTGTTGCTATTTATATAAAGTGCTAAGTATGATCTTCAAGTGTATCCAGGATGAAAAGAAGGTTGACCCATAAAAGTGCCCCCAATACCTGGATCACATGATGACCAAAAAAAAAAAAGAAGAAGAAGAAAGAAAGAAATCTACTGGAGGCAAATCAAAGAAAATGATGAGAAAAGTAAAGCCTGCACTATACACACTTCCTCTTAAAATGAAGAAAAGATGCCTGTAGCAAACATCACAGGGTCAGGAGGAGGAAATGGGCTTCTGGGGGGCCATGACTCCAGACACTATGAAGAGTGGAGAAGGGGCAAAGAGCAGAGAGAACAGCTGTGCCAAGCTTGGATGCGAAGGGCAGGGCCCCGTGCAAAATAAAAACGTGAGGCCTCTGTTCAAAATGCAGGAAAACAGTGCCAGACAGCTCACTAAAATATAACGCAATTTTTTTCTTTTTCTTTTTTTTATTTAGGATACAAAAGTATGTTTATTTTATATTTTAAGAGGAGAAGAGTGAGACAGGAAAGTGGGGGGAAGAGCTCTCTCCCAGAATAAAGTGAGTGGATGGCATGGCATCCCAAAGAAAGAAAATGAAGAATACCCACTAAAGCATTTTTATTTTAAAAATTGCATTGCTTATTAAAAAGGTTAGTGATAATTCTCATATGTGGGTAACAACAAAAACTTATAAATTGCAAATAATTATAAAACTTGGGGGGTCTCACAATTTTCATATAATACAATAAATAATTTATTTTTTATTTTATTTTTTTAGGACAGAGTCTCACTTTATCGCCCTCGGTAGAGTGCCATGGCATCACAGCTCACAGCAACCTCCAACTCCTGGACTTAGGCGATTCTCTTGCCTCAGCCTCCCGAGCACCTGGGGCTACAGGTGCCCACCACAACACCCAGCTATTTTTTTGTTGCAGCTTGGTCGGGCCAGGTTCAAACCCACCACCTTCAGTATATGGGGCCAGCGCCCTATCCACTGAGCCACAGGTGCCACCAACAATAAATAATTTATTAATGTGATAATATGATTGCTCATAAGATTTTTCAGACTTTCTTTTTTTGCAAATTCGTTTGTTAGATCATCAAAATCTGTACTTTCAGCAACTTCATGTTCAGTCGATATAATACAAAATAACACTGTCACTGTTGATAAATAAAGGATTGTAGGTAACTTACAATGATTTTTAATTTTGAGAAGGAACCTTGTGCTGATGCCACCATGAAGAGTATGGTATAGCCAGGCATAGGGGCTCACACTTACAGCACATTGGGAGGTCGATGCGGGAGGATTACTTGAGCTTAGGAGTTTGAGACCAGCCTGAGCAAGAGTGAAACCCTGTCTCTACTAAAAATACAAAAATATTGTGGTGGGTGCCTATAGTCTCAACTACTCGGGAGGCTGAGGCAGGAGGAGTTTGAGCCCAGGAGTTTAAGGTTGCTGTGAGTTATGATGTCATGGCACTTTACCCAGGATAACAGAGTGAGGCTCTTGTCTAAAAAAAAAAAAAAAAGAGTATGTTATAGACTCTGAGAACATTAGATGTGTTTCTGACAAATTATTTCACAACATAAGTTCTAGTATAACTAGAGCTAATGAATCTCATGGAACAATTTTTCTAAGACTTAAATTATTCATACACATCAGTTACATGGAAATCTAATTCTAAATGTTAATTTATACAATGGCATTTTAATGTTTCCTCTGACTTTTCCTGTAACTTGCAAATGTGCTACAACAAGAAGCCAAAAGTTGTTTCATGATTTGTACATAATTCAAAATGCCTGCTTCTGCATTCTGTCACTGTATCTTCAATTACAAGGGCAAAACTAATTTCAAAATTTTCTTCATCACTAAAAATCATTTCATGTGAAGCTTCAAATGAAAATAGTCTTTTTTTTTTTTTTGCAGTGTGATGACGCTTAAAATTTAATCTCTATTTACAAGTCTGTGAATGTTTGCTTTGTAACGTAGTAGCAGCTCTGAAAACCAGAAATTCCAAATCTTTGAAGAACTCTAAAAACTCTTTGAAAAGCTTTATTGCAATGTCCATGAGCACAATTTTACTTTGTATTGGCTTACTGACAAAGTTGCCTGAGCACTGGCTGTTCCTGTTCTGGTGCTCAGATGGGAAAGTTAATATTTGTGTATAGACCTAGGCCCAGAGATGGCAGGCAAGACCGCCTTCCACCCCTGGTCTTGCTGCTGCCTTCGTGTTCTGTCTCCCACCTGTGCAGATTCTGCTCCTGCTGACACCACAGCTCGCCCATCTGAACCCAAGCCCAGGCTCAGCCACCTCCGTGGGGTGCAGCACTGCAGAGTCCCGGAAGGCACGCTTCTGCGCGCAAAGCCAACTGTGGCCTGTGCACCGCCGCTGAGCGCTCTGCCGGGCGGCTGACGCTCTCTGGTGAGCTGCTCCTGGCCACAGCCCCACGTGCACACTGCTGCCAGGGACACCGTCTGCTGCGTGTGTGTGCGTGCTCCACTGTCCCATCAGACTTCACTGCAAAACACAAGTTCAAGGATAAATTATGACAACACTTAAGGCGGTAAAGGCAAAGCATTCAGCTAAGCAGAGGGCCGCTCAGAGCGTGAGACCCTGTGTAGTCTCAGGAGTCCCTGAAGCCCGCCCTGCCACTGTGTGTCGCGCTGTGCGCAGGGTCTTCTGCGGAAGGCCTCGCGGTGAGTCAAACTCCCTGAGCCATACTCAGACTCCTAACTGAACACCCGGAGTTATGAAGCCCCAGTTAGTTTTCTTCTCTGTAAAATGGAAATAATAATCAGGCACAAGTCGATTACTGTAGGAATTGCTTTACAACACAACATGTGAAGTTCCCAGGGCGGTGTCTAGCAGGTAGAAAATGCTCCATACATTCTAGTTCTCCAGATTTTACTACCTCATGGCCCTGTTTGGAATGCGACTCTGGTGTCACTAACTACCAACTGTAAGACTAAGCAGGTTCATCTCTCTGTGCTTCAGCTTCCTCGTCTATAATAAAACTCATCAATTAGAACATGTAAAGAACTTGAAAAAGGGTCTGGTGTGTTACAAGTACTCAGTTAAGTGCTAGCTATGAATACTTTTCCTTATCATCACTTACTCCTTACAATGACCAGAATAGGCATGTGTGGCTATGCCCACTTTATAGTTGAGAAGACTGAAGTTCAAAGAGGTCGAGTAGCAGTTTATCCAAGGTCACTCTGCACAAGGCTAAACAACCTCTATCCAGCTCAGACTGACTCCAAAGGCTAAGCTCATTACCCTTGCCATTTCCAGACACAGAAAACATTCTAGGTGGAAATAATCTAGTTACCTTGGTGGTGAGGGTTCCACACCTCCCACATTACTTTTGCAAAACCACAGCTAGAAACTTCTGAATTTAGCTGATTTCCAAAATCTTTTCCGGCTCCAACAGCCTATGAAAGTCAAAACATTATTACATCAACTCCTTGGCTTTTCTTTCTTTCTTTCTGGTATACGTTTGTTAACTTTCTTTTATTTACAAAATACGTGTACAAGGGGGTATAAATACTTTTGTTACACAAATACTTCGTACAATGCTAAGTCAGGGGTCTTAGTGTGTCTGCCACCAAAATAGTGTTCATTGTACCCAAGGTAAGTTTTTATCCCTCCCTTCCTACCGTCCTGCCATCTTGGATTTCAATGCCCTTTAAATCTCTTTGTGCCTATGTGCGCCCATCACTGAACTCCCACTTACTAGAGAGAACATCCAGTGCTTGGTTTTTCCACTTCTGAGATACTCAGGATAATGGTCTCCAGAACATGTAAAGAACTTGGGAAAAGTTCTAGTTGCTGCAAAGAGTTTTACAGGTTTTTTACATATGAATTTCACCCACCTGCAGCTTCCCCAGTATACAGTGACGTATTTGAACCCCTTGAGGGGGTCAAATCTATCAGAAAATGATGACAGTGTGCAATTGCATGACAATGTTGCCTGTCGGCCTCTGACCACAAGCCCAAAGTTCAGCTTCCTCCTCACCTTCTGCTGAGCCTGATTGTTACCTTAGAGCTCTCTCCCCCTTTTCTCCATTCACCCTTGGGACCCTGTACCTCAGGAACATGCATGTTTGGGGAAGGGCTAGGCTGGAATCCAGAGGAGCGTGTGAGTGGCAGCAGAGAAAGGGCAAAGGAAGCCCCGCAGCCTGCCTCAACAGTGGGAGAGAAACCAGGACATCGGCTTGCTAGTCCTGGCAGGAGACAGGTAAAACAGCCCTTCCCAGTAGCAAATCTAAAGAGTTGACTCTCCATAAAGTCTTACTACTATCATTATTCAAATTGTAAAGGTAAGATCCTGGCATGATATGTGGGAAAACCACAATTATACATTTGATCACATAGAGATATCTTAAGTGATCTTACACTGACACTACAAGGGTATTATTATTAGTATTGCTCTGATACTATTATGCTATATTATTATTACCACACATGAGCCATTATACTATTGTTGTTGTTATTATTGCCATATATGCACTGTTCATCAGTGATCTGAGTTACACACAAATCCAACCTAAAGATGTTCCCAAAAACATATCTAGTCCATAACTGGGGGATCCCTTTTACTGCTGTTTTTGCACTTTATATAAGTATGATTACATAGTATGTACTTTGCGTCATTCTTTTGCTTTTTTTTTTTTTTTTTTTGAGACAGAGTCTCACTGTGTTGCCCTCGATAGAGTACCATGGTGTCACAGCACACAGCAACCTCAAACTCTTGGGCTTAAGCGATTCTCTTGCCTCAGCCTCCCAAGTAGCTGGGACTACAGGTGCCCACCACAATGCCAGCTTTTTTTTGTTGTTGTAGTTGCCATTGTTGTTTAGCAGGACTAGGCTGGGTTCAAACCCACCAGCCCCAGTGTATGTGGCCGGCAGCCTAACCACTGAGCACAGGCGCTTGACATCATGTTTGCGAGAGTCACCCACAAATTGTGTGCACTAGTCATTCATTCCTCTCCATTGCTCCATAATATTCCATTGTAGAAATAGAGTGCGGAATAGCTGGATATGTGATCTAATTTGAGGCCATTACAAATAATTCCAAAATGAGCACGTTGTTCATGTCATTTAAATGAGGCTTCCCCAAATTACTGAGGGATTTTTCAACCCCAAACTAATTTCCAACTATAGCTCTACCATATTTGACAACCAGACAGTCCCTCTGTTTACGTTTGTCATAGTTTCCAGACAGATGAAACAGATTTTAAGTCTTACAAAGTTAGAACTAGAAATTCCAAGGCTATTATTAAAATGACCCAGATGACTAAATACCAAAATAGCAATTATACAAGCAATGAAAAAGACGATGCAAAAAACATAAAAGAAAGGGAAAAAGTGGCACTGTATATGTCAATGGTCTTCAAACGGGTTTGAAAAATGCCTAAAACAACTTTATTAATGAAATTATATATCTTCTCACATGTTTTTTGATCTGGCACCTGGAAATCTTTAAATCATAAATGTGAAAAATTTAAAAGACGCAATTTCCAGTGCACTGTGTATTGCATATGCTTTTAATTATATTTGTATCATTAACATTCATCTAAATCACTTGATGTGCTCTAAATCACCATCTGCTGTGCAAAGGACAAGCTGGTTGGTTTTCACTGCCAAACCAATGAGCCAAAACAAATTTACACTTATGGCTAGAAAAAGTTTGACTGTAACTTGAAAGTGAAAGTGTTATTATAATATGCATTCCCGTGACAATCATCTCACTTCTAAATTCTAGCTCTAAGAGAGAGAAGGCTGTCACTGACTCTGCTGAATCTCCTGCCTGGATGAAAAAGGCACAGCCCTCTTTCGCATTTTGCACTGTGGCTGGGTTTGCTTTTACCCTTGTGGAGCTCATCCTCAACATCTATTTTTTTAATTAGCCAATTGTTAACCAGAAAATGTCTGCAGTCAGAGCAAAAGCAGAGTGAGATTCAGAGAGGGTGAGAAGGACTTTCGTCCTGGGTGTTGTACAACAGGACAAGGTTGGTTACCAGGACAGGTGGGAAAGGAGAACCAGCAAACCACAGGCCACTCTTGGGCAGATCAGTTTTAGGAAAGAGTACACGGAAAGTGTGAAGACCTACAAATCCATCCCCTAAAAATTTCCCCAATCCGCATACCTCCTACAAAGCTTTCATGTACACCTGGCTTGGAGGATCCTGGAATATTCTAAATATTATTTTTAAACTCAAAAAAAATGTTTACAAGGATGAATATGATGACTTCTATTTCTAGCTGGCAATGGATGGCTAGATGCTTTAAAAAATGTCTTCCAGTATGGGTCTAAAAATAATGCATAATTTTTTTAACTCTTAAAATAATCCTAGAAAATAAGAAAGTAAAAATCCTGAGAGCTAAGCCTTTCTCCCAGTGGTGTTTGTCAGGAGGTGGTGAGGGTGTGTATTGGCTATCTGAGGTGCTTCTCTGATGGGGAGAACTGACAAAAATGTGAAACTTCTGAAAGCCAAGTGGATGAACTGAAAAATGTCCACTTGAATCCAGAACCCCAGAAAGGCTGCACCCTCAGAGAGTGGACTTGGGACATGATAGGGATGGGGACAGGAGGGAAGGTCCTAGAGACACAGCAGAGAAACTTACTTGCCATCTATAGGCATAAATGAAAAATAAAAAGGCAGCAGGGGGCGGGGAAATCCTTGGAGAACACCCAAGAAGTTTGCTATCCCATGTGTTTGGGGCAGAATGTATACCGCCTGTGTTACCTCTACTCCCCCAATGAATCTAAGTCAAATATTTTATTTAAAAGTCCCAACAGAACTTAGTAGTGTGATGGAGATGTTCTGAAGCTGGAAGTAATTCACAACTGTGTGAATTACTGCAATGCAGGCCACACATTTAAAATGGGTGAATTTTATTATTTATTATTTTTTTATGTTTAGAGTCCCTGGGTGGGCTCAAAAAATGGGCTTATTTTATAGCATGCAAATTATACATCAATAAAACTGAGAGAGAAAAAAGAAAGAGGAAGAATCTGTCTTGTTCCTCCCCCTCATCACATGTCCACCAACAGGTTTTCCTACAGCAAATGTAGGCAGTGAATGCTCCTCAAAGGTAGGATTTCCAGTGATCAAAGATAGAATCAAAAACAAAAAGAAATCCCAGAAGATAAAGGCAAAATGAAAAGAAGAAAAAACTTATCTCAGCCCATGAGATACTGGCTGTATTTGAATAGTCTTCCAACAAAATTTAAGCATCTTTGGCACAACAATCTAGGTGAAATCTATATAAACTCATTATCATGCCACTTCCCATTATGATTATTGAGGGGAAAAAAAGTTTGTTAGAGGTGAGAATGATTTGGAGATAAACAGAGGAGCAAGAACAAACATATAACAACACATCCTTTTGTCTTTTGTGTGAAAATTGGAATGAGGAGTGTTGGGCTTGGTGCCCGGGGTGGAGAAATGCAGGTACATGGGGCATTCCAACCCCGTGCCCAGCCCTGTCCCCTTCTTACTTGCATCTTAGCTTTCTGGTTACTTTCCCCAACCAGGTGACAGGAAACATGTACCCTGCCTTCTCCACCTCTTGGATTAATTGCTCATATGTGTTATTTGTCCTATTCTTTCAAGCATTTGTTTCCTATTTCTCTTCCTGCTAACACTGCTTTCCTGTTGCCATGGAGGGAACAAATCTATCTTCACATCAATCACATTCTTCTCTGAGGAGTTCATGATTTCCTTTTGTCAAAATAATACATTTTGGTGAAACTAATATAGTTCATATGTATCATCTGGTAACTGGACTTATTCCACCATTTCACAAAGTAATCCACAAAGATTACTTTTTTTTTTTTTGGAGACAGAGTCTTACTCTGTTGCCCAGGCCAGGGTGCTGTGCCATCATAGCTCATGGGAACCTCAAACTCCTGGGCTCAAGTGACCCTCCTGCCTCAGCCTCCTGAGTAGCTGGGACTACATGTGCCTGCCACAATGTCTAGCTAATTTTTCTATTTTTAATAGAGATGGGGTCTTGCTCTGGCTCAGGCTGGTCTCAAACTCCTGAGATCAAGCAATCCTCCTACCTCGGCCGGGAAGAATGCTAGGATTAGAGGCTTGAGCCACCACACCCAGCCAAGACAGTAAGTTCTTAAAATGTATCTTTTAAAGATAAAAAATAGGTATATACTAATCCTTTCATTTGTTTGTTTTTAACATCAAAAAAGAATGCAGGCCATGTGTAAAGGTCAAACAATATACAACACATATCAGAAGAGCTTCCCCTCATTCAATTCTGTTCCTTCCAGAGGTAACCGCTAGGAGCAGTTTGGCTCAGATCCTCCCAGAACTTCTGTGCATTTCTGTCTGTGTCACACACTCAAACAATGTACAGTAATCATAAATTTAACATCAATAGGATGATAATAATATACTTTTTTCTAATTTACCATACCATGGGGATCTCTCCCTGACAGTAAGTACTTCTCTAACTTCATTTCTTTTTTCAGCATCACAGAATTCTATTGTAAGGCTATATACCATGGTCCTTGGAATACAATGTGTATTGAAGTAGATTCTAATTGTTTACTATTACAAACCAGTCAATGAAAATTCTTTTCTGCACAGGTGTGAGCAATACTCCTACATGATGGATTCTAGGCCTGAAATAATACAAAAGGCAAGACAGCTACTACCATCCAACTTTGTACCATATCCCTTCAATGTGTGAGAATGGCTGACCTCTACACCCTGACAAGTCCAAGATTCTTATCTAGCTGTTTTTAACATGTGTATATCGATGGATGAGAAAAAGGATATTCCTTTTCAATTTGCTTTTCCCTGAATGCCAGAAATTTTTAGCATCTTTTCACATGTTTTCAGTTATTGGTACTGATTTGTCTGAATTGCCTGTGCATTTCTTTACCCATTTGTCCTATGGTCTTATTCAAATTGGTCTATAGAAACACTATACATTGTGGCTAATTACCAATGGTTGCTTCTTTATACTAAAGTATCTTCTCCTAGCCCATTGCTCATCATTTTACTTTGTTTATATTTTCTTAAAATATTTTATTATATTTATTTATTCTAAAACAAAAATATGCATATCATGGAAAATGTGGAAGATATAAAACAGGCACAAAGAAAAAAATTAAAATCAACCAAAATTCCACTACCACTACATGATGATAAAAAAATGTTAAGATGCTGGTGAATTCACTTGCAGTGTTTTTATATTTTTTATGCTGTCAAATCAATAATTTATGTCTTTGGAGGTTTTTTTTCCTCTTGCCTAGACTTAAATTACAAAAAACATTTCCAATACTTGAATAGATTTAGTTTTTGTAATTACACTCTTATTCCGCCTGGGTATCCCATGTCCCAGTTTGTTTACTGAATTGGAGTTGGGCCGGGTTTCTGGCGGGAAAAGTGACTCATCCCTGCAGCACCTTCCCCAGGTGGGTTTTTGCTTAAGGTTTCAATTGTTCTGGTTTCTGGAAACAAGACTCATCTGCTTACTAACCTCTATCAGCTCTCACTGGTAGCCCCTATCTTTTTTCTAGCACAACTAGGCTTTTATTCTCATTTTTCTATCTTCCGTTTCATTTCAATAAAATTTTGGAAGAGAACAGGCTCAGCCAGCTATCTGGAATGGAAGCAATCTGTGTCCATTTGCCTTCAGAAATAGTTTATTATAAAATAAAAATAGGCACATCATGGAAAATTTGGAAGATACAAAACAGTCACAAAAAAAAAAAATTAAAATCAACCAAAATTCCAGGACCACTACACGATGATAAAAAAATGTTAAGGTGCTGGTGAATTCACTTGCAGTGTTTTTAATGCATGTAAATAAAGTTTCATAGAAAATTCGAATCATAGCATATATTCAGTCTCATAGTATATTTTCAAAACTCATATTATGTCAAAAGCGTTTTCCATATCCCTGAAAAACCATGAGTTTATAAAAATGGCCATAGACCATTCCATTTGCACATACTGCTTAGAAATTAATGATTCATTTGTTTGTTTGTTTTTTAATTAATGTACTTGTTTCCAAAAAGGTAACATTCACATGATTCAATGGAGTGAAAAGTCTCCTTCCCACCCCTGACTCCCAGTGACCCAGTTTCTCTCCTGAAGGCCACAATACCTGCTTATTTGGTAAAGATAAAGTTGGAATTGGGTTAGAGGATATATACTTTCTAGCTCCTGATACTACTCTCAAATGAAGATATTCTCTTTTTTAAAGAAATGTGTCAATTTGACAGAAAAGTTTTAATATGCATCTTTTTGGCCCATAGGTCAAAAAAATCAAGAATAAGGTTAGAGCACTTTTTCACATGTCTATCAGCCCAGGGCACATCTTCTGTCGGAGACTGTCCATTCTCATCCTTTGCCAAAAAGGAGCTTTTAGAAATTCTCTCTTCGCCATCAGGAGTATGTTCAGTCCTCTTGAGTTCCCTCCCACGCACTGAGTCAGGTCCTCTGCCTCCTTCCAATGCTTTACCAGACCAGCCTCCGAGATGCACGCCTACATTTTGTTATTGGTGAGATTTCTTTCTTGAGATCCATCCAGGACTTCTGACCAGAAAGAAGACTGACAGCTCAGGCTTCTGAAAATGATGGACGGCAGGTGTTCGTTAGTGCCCAGCCCCCTGAACTCTTGCCAGCAGGCTGCGTGACCTGAGGCCCATCTCCCAACGCCTCTGTCCACTCTCACGTCCAGGTGCTGCCCACCTCCACGTTTTGGCCTGTTCTGAAGGCTCATCCAGCCCAGGTAACTCTCCGTCTGCAGACGGGTCAGGTGCCCCTCTTCTGACCTGGGGAGCACCTGCGGTCATGTCTACCATCGCCACGGTGCCCTTCACGGCTATCTCTGTCCTCCCTCAGAAGCTGGGCAGGTCCTCAGAGCCGGACACAGAAGGGCCCAGGGAGACCTGGCTGACCTGAAGCCAGCGCACCTGCCCTGTCCACATGCCGGCAGCTCCCCACAGCTCTCTGCACCTCCCTCACCGCGCGGGAAACCTCTGAAGCGCTGAAAAGATAGGGGTCTCCTCTGCGCCGCTTTTTCAGACTCATGTGACCCGCCTGTTTCTTCTCTAAATAAAGAGCGAACATGCCCCTCACTTCCCGTACCTTCACACCTGTCCCAGACGTAGGCTGGCTAAAGCTGTTCTCACGCTTTCCCCACTACTTAGGTCCTGCCCAGCTCCGGGATAACTTCCAATCCCAACCGTGTCCTGATTTTCTGTTTTTCTTTCAACATCTCACAATTTAGAGTCATTTCAGCTCTTCATTCTACCCATGAAACTCCACCCCCCATCACAAGCATCTCAGTAAACAGAAGCTTGTATTAGATCTTTCGCTAATTTTATTAACGAATGTTTATATATATTTTTTCTTCACCCGTATACCGTTGCTGTATCTTCTGGATCTTCGTACACAGAGATAATGTTCAACAAATACTGGTTGGGTGAGAACGCCCTGCTGACTTTTCCTCTATTTCTCAACTTCATCTTACTACAGTTTCTCTCGCTCGCCCTCTTCGCCCGGGCCGCCGGCCAGCGCCGCACCCACTCGGCGCGGTGGCTCCCCAGCCCACGCCACAGTCCTCACCTTCGCTTCCCGGCCACAGAAGCTGTTGATTTGGGACCCCGAGCACAGGAAGGCTACGCTGCTGCAGGCGGTGCTGCTCACACGCGCCCTGCGGGCTCCCGGGACCCGTCCTGCGCCCTCCCTGCCCGCACCCCGCACCTGCCGCCCCGGCTCTCAGACACCGGGGAGCCCAACCTCCCGGCTCCGCTTTGCAAACACCTGGGGAACTTCTCTCCTGCTGAGGCCGGGCCCCTCCCAACCCGAACATTCGGATTTAACAGTCCCGGTGCAGCCCGAGCTTTGGAAATTTTAAACCTAGGAGAAATCCCGGCGCCCGCGTGCAGTTGCCACCATCGAATCCCCAGCTCCTTAAATCTACCTGCCGGAGAGAGAAGGAAAGAGCTGCCCACGCGGCGCGGGGGCGAGCGGCCGCCCCACCTCCTGCAGCCGGGAGCTGCGACCGTCCCGCCCTTTGACTTGGTCTCCCGCCTGCGCCCGGAATAAACACCTGAACCTCGCCGAGCTGCTAGCCAGGGACGCGGGTGCCTGAGGCGGACAAGGTCAGCTTCTCGGCCGGCAGCCAGGGCAGCCTTTCGGGGTGAGTTGCGGAGGTCGACGGCCCCAGGGGTTGGCTCCGGGAGGAGGTCGTGCCTCCCGGCTCCGCGCACCTGTCCGGGTGAGGCAAGGCTGCCCGTGGGCGGGTTTCACGCGGGGACGCTCGCTGAGAGCTCTGGCCAGCGAGTCCTGGGCTGACCCGGTGCCGAGAGCACCGCGCTTCCCGGGAGCGCGCGGCTGCGTGTCCTCCAGGCGCAGGCTCCCAAGCCCCGGAGCGATGAGCTGCCAGACTTTATCCGCACCTGGGGCAGAGGGCGGGATGAGTCTGGAAGCCCTCTTCAGTACATTCTGCCCAGGCTCCCTCCTCTCTGGGGCTCAGTCCACCCACCTTCCCCACCCTACTGCCCCCAATTCACCCCTTCCCAAGTTGTGACAGTCACCGCTCCCCACACACTCTGACCGGAGCCCAAACCTGGATGGATTTGCTGTGGCCCTGTCCACCTTGCTGGGAGTAAGCTCCTCTTCTTGGACTGGGTGGGCGGTGGCCTGGAGACACCAAAGAAGCCTTTCGCCGCGTGCAATTTAACACACTTTAACTTTGTAGGGAGAATCTTTAAGTAATAGGAAACTTTTGTTTGTGAATGTACTTACTGTCACCGTAATTTCATTGGAATAGCCAGAGATCATTAAGTCTTGTGCTATCAGCTACACCGACAGACAGGGTGTTAAGTGATGAGGAGTGGCCAAGTCGGAGCAGCATTTCTGGAGCTGATCTCAGATCCCACGGGCAAGGCTAGAATATCTAATTACCCTCAATGAATCCCCAACAATTTTTAAAAAAAGGAATATCTAATTACTTCTAATACTTTAGACAGATAAGATTCGATATTCTCCTCTCCAATCTCAGACTTTAATTAGTAAGGCAAAATTAAAGAAAATGGTGCAAATGAGAAAGCCCAAACCTAAAAAGAGAATGCACCCAGAGGTGGATCAGTCAGATCATAAACATGATACGGTCAAGACTTTGAAGGTGGAATCCGCCAACAGTGAAGAAAGGCTGTGAGGAAACTTATCTTTTGGGTTGAATTTGGGTGAGGTGGTTACAGTTCCAGATGAACAAACATTTCTGTTGTGTACAACATACCCCAGGCATGCAGGTATGTGCTAGGCTGGGCGCCAGGTAAGAAAGTTGGGCAAAGATACAGTCCCTGAGTTCAGAGCCTGCTGCCAGGAGGCAAGTTTAAATCACTCAGCTCAGTTGCTGTCACTATATCACAATGGAAGAGCTCCGTGGACTAAGAAAACTCAGAGGAAATAGACTACTCTGTCTTTATATCAGTCTGTCTTTCTACATAGGTGTCAGCCAGAACATGTCTTCCACGCGGCAGTCAGCAAAGAAATTCCTCATTTTCTTAGGAAAATCGCTGTTTACTTTGGTGGAGGCAATGATTTTTGGCTTACTCCCGAAGCCACGGAAGAACGTTGCTGGTGAAATAGTCCTGATCACAGGGGCCGGGAGTGGCCTGGGAAGGCTCTTAGCCCTGCAGTTTGCCCGCCTGGGATCTGTGCTTGTGCTCTGGGATATCAATACGGAGGGGAATGAGGAGACCTGCAGGATGGCTCAGGAAACCGGAGCCACACGAGTGCACACCTACACATGTGACTGCAGTCGGAGAGAAGACGTGTACAGGGTGGCCGATCAGGTAACTCTTGGGTGCTTCCTTTTGTAGCTTGACATAAGTCAGTTTCTGTTGCAGCCCGTATAGCCTATGGCTAGGAGTGAGAGTAATAAGAAATACCTGTTTTGCTCAATAATGGAACACCTGGGTGGAAAGGGCATGGAGAGGGATTTAGCGCTCCTAACAAGCATGAGAGCTCATGAGATGAGAGCAGTGGAGAATTGGCTAGTGTCTACAACTGTGGTGTTGAGAAGCAGGAGATTAGCCTTATACTAGGCTGGAGGAGCAGGCAGTTAGGAGCATGCACATTCTATCACAGACCCCTTACTCTGACTCCTCTCCTGCCTGCAGAACGCCAGCATGGCGTCTCTCTGCTGAAGATTACCAAGCTCCACTAAAGACTAAGATCTACCTTTCTAAGAAGACGGCTTTACTCTCTCTAAGACACTCTCTCTCTAGCTAAAGTAGATAGCCCTCAGGCACCTAAGAGAAACTGAACCTGACCAAGGTAACTTAGTGGTTCATGTCCAGAACCTAGATAAGCTGGCCCAAGACCTGGCCAGTCCTGGGCCCTGACAAGTGGTGTCAGAAGTGACATGTGACAAGTTTCTTTGTTCGTTCGCCTTTCTCAGAACCTATTAGCCTATCTCCAATGTCCCTTTAATTTACAAAATATTGTAGTAGAGTGGAAATTAAGATGTTTGTGTTCATACAATAAGCAAGACATAATGTTGAGTACCCTGTACGTATTAAACCCCTACAAAGTAAAACCCATTATTGGTACTATTTTACAAATAAGGAAATTGAGGCTTAGAAACAGCCCACACATGACTGTGTTGACACCTGAGTACCTTGTCTATAACACTGACTGAACTGGCCCCTCTTACAGGGTAGATGGAGGCAGTCTTCTTTGAGGATAAAGAAACTGAGCTATAGAGAGATTTAATAACCCAACCAGGGTCACAGCCAGGATTGGAACCCATATTAGACTGATTGTAAATCTAGGCTGTGTCCACAACACCTTACATTACATTTGAATGTGTGTTTCTCATAAGTGGCCAGAAGAAAATCAGAGTCTTTCATTGATCCTACAGACTCTCAGCCTCATTTGCTTCTTTGGCGATTGTGCAGATGCCCGTATTAGGAAAGCTTTCGGGAAACTAAAGCTCCAAGGTGCCAACTGTAAGGATTTCCTTAGTTCACAGAGTCACATACCTGTCCCCATAAGTATTTCTGTGCCTCCTCCACATCGGCCTGCGTACTTCACACATCACTCTCCTGACCACTTTGTCTGTGGTTCCCATGGTTGCCCAATTTAGTGAGAAGGGTGGAGTCAGTCAAGTCTGCCATCAGCAGCCCAACTAGACTGTAAAGTTCTCACATAGCTTCTAGGCACAACCAGGATCCCCGTGCTAAGGTTGTAGATCACTGGCTGGTGAGTTGTTTTTTTTTTTGAGACAGAGCCTAAAGCTGTCACCCTGGATAGAGTGCAGTGGCATCACAGCTCACAGCAACCTCCAACTCCTGGGCTCAAGCGAGTTTTTTGCCTCCGCCTCCCAAGTACCTGGGACTACAGGTGCCCATCACAACGCCCAGCCATTTTTTGGTTGCAGCCATCGTTGTTGTTTGGCGGGCCCAGGCTGGATTCAAACCCGCCAGCTCAGGTGTACGTGGCTGGCGCCTTAGCCCGTTGAGCCACAGGCGCCGAGCCGGCTGGTGAGTTTTTTACTTGCAATCATAGGCGGCTCAGTACAGTCTGGAAATCCAAAGCCGACAATGTCACCCAGTCTTGCACTGGGAGCATCTTTTCCAAACCCAGCCCTGCTGCAGCAGACCTCAGAAATTCAGCTGTGCGTACATTAAACACCAATCACCAGCATGGTGACTTACACGGCACACAACTTCTCTGGCCAGTCTTAAGCAATAACTGATTCGTATTTAAACACTGAACATCATAAGCTATAGAACAAACTCATAGGAAGCATTGTAAATAATTACTTCCCTTCTCCCTGAATCTGAGATTTAGTGCTTACCCAGGTACTTGGCTTCAGAAATGGTCAAATGTCATATTGCTAGCACATTTGTGAGCTTCTGACTCTTTGGAGTCTTTGAGGGAATTACTTATATGCTCTTCTAAATCGATGGGAAGCAAATAGCTCCCTACTCTTATAAACCAACCATTTCCACTTTTTATTTTAGAAGGAAAGTATCAGAGAATTTTTAGTAAGTATCCCTTAGACATCTAAGTAGTAAAGGAAAAAGCTTTTAGTGTTGTATGGTAGCATTTTATGTCTGCTGAGTCCTCATAACTTTGAAAGCTTTGGTCCCTAGATCATAGCTAAACCCCAAGTTCAGAAAATATATCCTTAGAGAGAAAAAAAAAACAAAACAGCCAGTTAATGAAAATAGGAAAGGCAGATTCCAATCAGCATTGTGTGTTTAAAATGCATACAGTCATGTACCACGTAATGACATTTCCATTCAACAACAGATTACAGGTATACGATAGTGATCCCATAAGATTATTACACCGTCTTTACTGTACTTTTTCTGTTTAGATACATTTAGATTAACAAATACTTACCAATGTGTTACAGTTACCTACAATATTTAGTAGAGTAATGTGCCATACAGGTTTGTATAGGCTACACCTTGAAGCCTGAGTGCATGGTAGGCTGCGCCATCTCGGTTTCTGTAAGTGCACTCTGATGTTCCCATGATGGTGAGATCATCTAAAGACATGTTGCTCAAAATGTATCCCCTTCACTAAGCAATGCCTGACTGCATTTCTTTCTTCTGTTTGTTCCCAACTCTGCTTTCATCCACCATCTGCTGAATCTAGATGTATAAGACATTTGGCTGTAATAGAGCTATTGTTATGTCCCATTTCATTAATTAAAATGATATGCCGATTGTATAGAGCACAAAGCAAAGTCATTAATCATTGAATGTAGGAACATCTCTGTCACATGCTAAAACGGCCTTTAATGGAAGGCCGTTTTAAAACTTGGGAATACACACGCTCAGTGCTTATCTTTTTCAGATTATTGTGCAAGTAAATTTGCAGCCCTTGGATTTGCTGAAGCTATGTTTGTAGAAACATTTGTTCAAAGACAAAAGGGGATCAAAACCACGATTGTGTGCCCATTTTTTATAAAAACTGGAATGTTTGAAGGTTGTACTACTGGGTAAGTATGTCCTTTGATCGCAAGGAAAATACATTCTTAAAAATGATTGGCTGTTGCATTTTGTTTTTTAATGTTATTTAGAAGCTATTTTTCTAGGATTCAGCATGATTTGTAAGTGGTTTCACATTCAGTCTCTCTTTGTATGTGTCTGTGTGTAAGATGCAGAGTTGAATGCAAGGGGTTTACCAGGGCAGTGTCCATGCTGAGCCCCAGGTCTCCTTCCCCGTCTCCTGGGTCTTCCCGGCCCCCTCCCCTTCCTGCCACTTTACCCCATTCTACCTTCTCCTCTGATTCCAGGGGGACTGGAATCAATGAAGGAGCGCTGTCTTAGTCATATTAAAGAGACTGCTAAAACAGAATGCCATACCCTAGGAGTCATAACCGACAAATTATTAATACTTCTCCCAGTTCTGGAGACTGGAAGCCCAAGACCGAAGTGCCAACAGGCTCTCTCATAAGGGCACTGATCCCACTTTTGAGGCATCCTCCCTCAAGATGGAATCACCTCCCAAAGGCTACATCTCCAAATGCTGTCATAGTTGGGAATTTGGGTGGGGAATACAAACATGCAGTCAATTCTGCATCTCATGAAGATGGCATGTAAAATGTCTTCAACAGCTCACTTTTACAAACATTTAGCACATTTGTTTAATATGGTTTCATATATACTGCTGTGTATATTGTGACATCCTTGCCTTGACCGGAATCATCATTTTCCATTTCAAATTCTAGTTACGTTATTACTCTATGCATTGATAATAAGGAAGCAAATCTGCAAAGGAAAGAAAGAGTAATATATTACATTCTATTTGTCCCTACTTGGAAAAATGTTTTGTATTAATTTCAGTTTCGTTTATTTCTGTGTGTTTTTTACACCCTAGCTGTCCTTCTCTATTGCCGATTCTGGAACCAGAATATGCAGTCAAAAAAATAGTCGATGCTATTCTGCAAGAAAAACTTTACCTGTACCTGCCAAAGTTTATATACTTCATGGTGTTTTTAAAGAGGTAACGACATCAGCTTCTATTATTTCCCCACTGTGCCAATCAACCAATCAACTGTTTATACCAAATCCCACCATGAGGAGCCACTCTAAAAAATATCTGTTAAATTAATGAATTTAATATCTGTTAAATTAATGAAGTCCTATTGATCCAATCATTGTGGCCATTGAGAATACAACCCCCAGTTAGCATAGTTGCCCCCTTGTGAGTCAAGAAAACGGAACTGGAACCTTCATGACACTTCAGTATTGCTTTGTTGTCAAAAAGAAGTGGATTTACTGAATGATGTGGGAAGACTGAAATGACTGTTTGGGAGAGATTTCCTTGTGTTCATCATAAGCAAGCATGATGAGATGAATATTGTGTCAAGGCCCAACAGCAAACCAAGTGCCTCAGAAGTGTGTGGTATGGGTAAAAATGGAAAGAGAGGATAAGTGTGAGCTATAGGATGGTTAAAGACCTTGAGGGGAAACAAACTTAAAAGAAAACCACCTCTTAAAAGCACAGGAGAGTATTACTGCCCACCCTCCCCTACCCCACACTAGATCTCGGTGCTAAAATGCATCAGATACATTTCTGAACCTTTGACCCCATAGCAGGCATGGGGGTGCTGGACTTCTGGAGTAGCTGCCAATCCCTGCAATCTCATCCATTCTCTGGAACAGGAGGAGCCATCTAATTCTACTTCCTGTCATAGGGGTTTCTGCTTTGCAAGGAAGCACCTTCTGTGATGGGACCCCTCCTCTGCTGAGTTGAAATCTGTCTTGTTGTAACCCTCATTGCTTCTAGTTTTGCCCCACAACTCTCTGCAATTCCATTCCTCTCAACAATGACAATTTTTCATTTATTTGAACATGTCCACCACAGGGCAGGGGGGCAGCCTTTGCCTGTCCTGTATACAGAAATTTCTTTTCCTGTTAACTAATTATATCTACTTTATATAATGAACCAAAAATCAGTCTTGCATCCTATTACTTTCCCAGGCTTCATGTGGCACAAGAGGGGTCAGTGTAGCTGGAAAAAGCCATGTGAAGCAGGGCGAAGGGTTTTTGGACACGTGATTTGAAGTCTGGATTTATGATCCCACTATTTATAGAGTCCGTGACCCTGAGCATGCCCTTCATTCTCTATTCTTCAAATTTCTCACCTATGGTGTAAAGACAATGTTTGTCACAGCTTGTAGTTTAATCCCCTATTTAGTGGGCAAAGTGTATATTCACCTAATAGCAGATTATAGTATAGTAATGCCAACAGTAAGAATATCATGCTTAATTTTTCCACTTTGAGGAATTGTGGAGGTTACATTTACTTTTATGACATATTAGCCACATTTTGAGAGGGGGATAGATATTTCCTGAGAAGGCTAAAGGCTCCCTGAAGGGGATCATGTCAAACACTCCTTCAAACATTCATTCAACAAACATTTGGGGAGTGCTGTGTGTGTCATGGTGTTGCCCACTGTCCTAGGATCTGGGGTGACAGCAAAGAACAAGACAGACAACAGTCCCTGCCCTGTGGAGGGTCCCAGGGAAGAGAGCAACAAAAAAACATGGAGTAAAAGATAAGGTCAAAAGTGCTCTGAAGAAATACAAAGCAGCGAAAAGGAGTGGTAGGTAGAGGGCCGCAAGCTGAGGTTTAATTTTAAGTATGGTGTACAGGAGAAGGGAGGGGTCTTACCAAGAAGGTAACACTTGACCTTAGACCTGAAAGTGGGAAGGGCTTGAGCTCCCTGCAGATCCTGGGGTGCCAGACAAGGACAGAGAGCATAGGGTCCTTTCCTTCCCCCACCTCAGGACACGTCCCAGCTTTCCTGTGCCTGCTCATTCCTCGCTCTGTAGTACTGAGTTTCGAGGACAGTGGGTCAGAGTGTCCTGTCAGGTTAAAGATCGTGTGTGCATGTGGCTGCGGAGGTGGGGTGGGGATGGAGAAGATGAGCAGTCTTAGCTCAGTGTTGCCAGAGACCTAAGGAGCTCTTGTGTCTCATTATCACAATAGTCCCGGAAAGGAAAGTCAGTGACTGAATTTTACACTTGAGGAAACTGAGGCCTGCAGGCTGCGTCAGCTGCCAGAGCTCAGATTCCAGCTGGGCCCGTCTGCCTCCAGGGCCTGCTTCCCTTCCCTTTCCACAAGACCTCAGTGGTGCTTCTCTGGAAGTGTAGGGACGCTTTGGAAACTGAAATGCAAAGTCAATCGAATAATTTAAGTAAAGCCAGCATGGCTGTCAAAGCCCGGAACAACTGTCCTCCCATACAGTGGACCAGGCCCCATCACCCTGAGGCAGAGTAACATATGCACGAGGCATGACCCAGGTACAAAAGGAGGTGACCCCACTCTGCAGCCGAGCTGGTAAAGGTGCGTTTGCGAACGATAAGCAAGTTTACTCTTGTGTCCCCTTCAGCTTCTTGCCGGTCAAGATGGGACTGCTCATAGCTGACTATTTGGACATCTTCCATGTAATGGACGGCTTCACTGGCCCAAAGAAGAAATGCTAAAGAGAAGCTCTGTGACTGGTGTCATCTGATAGCCAACATTACATATTGCTTGTTTCAACGAACAAAAGTATTTTCGTGCGACATAGAACATATCTGGAGGCCGCAAGTGTTGCTCTCAGTCCGTTATCCGGACTAGAATTTTCAACCAATATAAAAAATAATGCTTCTATCATCTTGTCTGTTGAGCTTTGGTTTTTACTGTTTTTCTCCCCCCACCCCCTACCAAAATGAAGACACCCGTTTTTGTCATTTTCCAATCGCAACAGATGCGAGAGAGCGATAAGCCCCTCTCGTGAGCTGCCTGGAGCTTGGTCATTGGGGAGGTGGCTCAGAGGGGAGGGTGGTGTGGGGGAGTCAGCCTGAGGAGCACGCAGGGGTGAGTGTCTGGTGGCAGCGCCCTCTCCACAAGACACGCCTGTGTCTGTGTTTACCATGGCCTTGCTCTCAGCACCAGCCCCTTGGAACCTGCAGCACCTGGTGTAGAAAGGGCCCTCCTCCCATGCCCTTGTTCCCAAAGCAGCTACACAAATGCTTCCTTCTGAGTGTCCTGGATACTCAGACCAAGAGGCAGTCTGGCTCAAGGTCACAGGGTCCATGCTGTCCCCGGAGCTTCTCTGCACATTCCCTGAGTGACCGCACAGGCAGTGGTCCTAGACCCAACTCCCAGAGAAGAAGAAAGAAACTCTACCCTGTTAGATTTACTGCCACCTTACTAATCCAAAAACAGACTCACATGGCTAATGTTAAGTATTTAACGTAACATTTCAAGTTGGGTTTCAGATTGAGGTATTTTTCTACAGAATGGGCAATTTTATGCATTTGTATTCATCAGTGCTGGCCTCACTTTGTATCTATTATATTCTCACAGTTTAATCAACTGGCAAAGCGCTTTCATGCTTTGGAGGTTAACTATAAAAGCAAGATTAAGAAAAATATGTTAATTATCATGTCCCTGGAAGCCCTTCCCAGGCTGGTCTGGGCACCTGCCTTGCAGGAGAGAGAGCAACCTTTGTCCCCCTCCCTCTTGTGGTGGGGGCAGTTAGGAGCACCAATTGACAGTTAATTTTTACTTTTATTTCAAAATAACAGGGGTACAAATGTTTTTGTTGCATGGATATCTTGTATGATGCTAAATAAAAAAATAACAAAAGCTAGACAAATAGAAGATAGATATAAGGAAAGAACTGTCAGAGATGGGGAAGAAGAATTGAGAGTTTGAATATCTTGAGGGTAAGATGCTCTCAAAGGGGAAACAGATTCAGACAGTGTGGCCTCCAGAACCATATCTTGAGTACCTTGCACAATTCCAACAATTCTGTCCAGTGTTCATTCTATTCAGAGAGCCATTTTTGAAAGTTGTTTTATAGTAATAATAATAACTAATATTTATTGTGCCTAGCACTTTATGAACATTATTTCATCAAACGAGAATATCACATTATTACTCAAGAAATGATGAAAGTTATTTGGTGTACACCAAAGGATAAAGGCGCTTTATTTCACAAAGTGACATCTTACTCCACAGTAAATGTGTACTGAGAGGATCAAAAGACCCTCTTAGGCTAACCAACTGAAGTTCCAAATCCTCGGTTAACAAGGTTAATTAACAGAGAGGCACAATATTGCTCCTATCTTACAATTCCAAAAGCGTATATTCTAGGGGCCTGTCTATTTAGTTGAAGAATAAAGAAGAGACTCTTGGGAGATTCAGGAGTACAAAGATCCAGGGGCACAGTGGGCACCCACCACATCATCACCGCATTAGCAGCAATTATTTCTAATTGGAGTGCATCTTGGCTGGACTACTCCAAAGGCCTGAAATTCAATTGTGGTTTTACAATACCCGTAAAATTGTCTAAACAACTTCAGATTTACTTGAGGCGCTTCTGTGAGAAGAGACCACATGTAAATTAGAGGATTCTAGATGGCAATAAATAAGAAGGTGATTTAATACCACAGAGGAGTGTTCTTAGCATGTGTTTTATACCCATTTCCATCT
The DNA here is from genome assembly GCA_963574655.1 of Perodicticus potto. Taxonomy (NCBI): domain Eukaryota; kingdom Metazoa; phylum Chordata; class Mammalia; order Primates; family Lorisidae; genus Perodicticus; species Perodicticus potto. The sequence continues at coordinate 23,861 of CAUYRH010093458.1, forward strand.
GAAATGAAATCCTAATGAAGCCCAGCACCTAAGCAAGCCTGAGGAAGCAGACAGCTGCAGGGCCAGAGTGGAGCCCCAAGATGGGACACTGGGCCCTCCAGGGCACATCTTCCAGTGTCCTGAGCTCACTATCCTGTTGAAAAACTGAGAAGAATTCTTGCTATTAGAAGGAGTTCCAATTCATGTAGTTTGTGATTTAAACTATATATTCCCACTAAATTTCTTGTTTAAATTTTTTTTAAGGAGTTTTGCTTGGTAAAAATGTGGGGCCACAATCTTTTTTTTGGGGGGGGGTGGTAGTTTTATGTTGTGATTCTGTCTCAGTCAGTTTGGGCTGCCATAATAAAACACCATAGTCTAAAGTGGTTTAAACAATAGAAATTTATGTCTCATGATTCTGGAAGCTGGAAGTTCAAGGCTAAGGTGCAGGCTGATTGATTTCTGGTGCGGACTTATGGATAAGCAGCTTCTCACTGCGTCCTCATACAGCCCTTCTTCATGGTGCGTGGAGGAAGGAGGGAGGGAGAAAGATCTTTCTTCGTCTTCTAAAGACGCCAGTCCCATCATGAGAGCCCTGCTCTTTTGCCCTCATCTAGCCCTAATTATCCCCCAAAGCACCCACCTTCTAATGCATTTGAGATTAAAACTTCACCATATGAATTTGAGGGGGACACACACATTCAGTCTATAGTAGATGCCAAGATAGAAAAGGAAACCCGGGCCACACAAGACTTCACACTCCTTAGCCTCCTATCACCGAGAAGGTCACATTTGATTAAATGAAGTCATAGACTCTTGGAAGCAGAGGGAACTGGAGACCCTTAAAAAATTCTAATTCCAACCTCTGAGAGTCAGCACTTGAGAAAATCATAACCAAAATTTGGGCCATCCAACAAGAACTGACATGAGACAACCTGTCCCGTGTAGAAGAGCTCCATGAAGAGAGCACGTGGCAGTGTAGACCCTCCACATTTGCAGAGTAGCGACCTGTCTCAGGTTTATCCACGTGTTCCCCACTCACAACCCTTCCAGGCTGCTGACGGTGGGCAAACCACATCTGGGCCGTGGAGGAGGGCCTCTGGTCTGGATTCCCTTCCCCCCCATAACCTTGAAAATGAAACCCCCAGTTAGTGCACTGGCCATTGGCGCTGCCCCATTGGGGAGGCTGCCTGTGAGGGTGGGAGAGCAGCAGGCTCCGCCCTGTGTGTTGTACAGTGTCCGAGCCGGGTGCTGAGCAGCGAGGGGTGGGCAGTCAGGGAGGTTCAGCCCCCTGGCATCACTGAGCACACCAGCACCTAGCACCCCACTGGCCCACCTCATGTCTGTGTTTAGCCTTGGACTTTGCACAGACTAGACCTGAAATGCGCCAGCCCTCCTGTCAAAACCACATGGGCCTATCGCCCCGTCTGCGTGTCTGTTTCCTTCTTGCCCCCCGTGTGGCCTTTCAAACCTTCCTCTACAGCCCACCATAGCACTGGCACCTGCTTCTCAAGAGTGTCATTCTCTTGAATGACAAGCCAATTGAAGCTGTAAAGTATTAACGCCCTCAGCTCCCCCAGTGGCACTGCCCAAGGTCTGATTTCTATCCCCACCTCCTCTCGACCACTCAGCCTCTGGGGGGCAGGGGGGCTGCTCAAGGCAGAGCTGCAGATGGTGCCCCACTCCATGCCTTCCGGACTCTGCCCCAGGTTCCCTCCCTCAGGTCATCTCCTCCGCCCAGAGCTGCTCCCCTAAACCCTATAAACACACTAGAGACCGTGGTGCATGTGCGTGGCTATGAGGCTCTCATCCTGAACACCACTGATGGGTGCGGTCTGCAGTGGCCACCAAAACCTCAGCCATCACACTCACATTCCTGCCTACAAGAAGCCAGAAGGCAGAAGACAGCCCCATGCACCTTCAGGGAAAGGCACGCACATTGCACACCCACAAACACCACATCCTGGTGGTCAGAAGCAGTCCCGTGAGAACCGGTCTGCGAAGGCTGCTGAGGAGAATGGGCTTTGTCCTGCGCTGCCCTGAGCCAGCAAGAGGTCAGGGGTTCCACCACCGGAAGAAAGGTAAGTGCAGGTGTCGGGTGCCAGCTCACAGTTTCTGCCACAGTATTCTCACATATTTGTGCACTTTCTTCTTGTAAGGCAGAGCCCAGAACTCAAACCTCAGCCCCTTACGTGCCATAGAACGTTCAGGGTTTGTGGTGCTGGGCAGAGTCCTCCTTTGCGTCCTGATACAGCTCTTCGTGGCTAATGACCAAGACAGGGAAAGGTAAGTGATTTGCCCTCAACACACTCAGTGGGGCATGAGAAGCAGGGGAGTCAGGGTTAGAAAGAGGGAAGAGAAGGACAGGGAGGGGAGGGGAATGCAGAGAAAGGGAAGAGAAGGGAGAGGAAGAGAAAACCTTCCATTGAAAGCGAGGCAGCAGGCAGAGGAAGCGCAGAGATGCTTTGCAGCCACAGACCGTTGCTGGGCAGTAATCCCAAGGGCCCTCTTTCTGGGGCAACACATCCTGCTTCTCTGTGAGGTGCCCTCTTGTCTACTGCCCTCCATGGGCCTGGAGGATTCTTTGTTGTTCAATATATTCTGAGCCCACACCTGGGATAAGCTTTGCAAACTGTATCCTTTCTCATGCCTACACAGGTAGTCGAGTTTCAAACCGGAATTGCAGCCTGTTTCAAGCCGGTCCTCTTTGCTTTGGCAAAACAGTTTGCTCCAGTAACTCAGCAGGCTTCTGGTGTGTTTGTTTCATCCCACTGGTTTGGCATTTAAACCACTGCCAAAGGTCTCGCTTAGATAAAGCTACGAGCATCATGACTGTGCGGGGTAAGTGGCACCCTGCTCTGCTCACGCCTGCCCTCTGTCCCTCAGAGCAGTGGAAATGTGCTTGGGACCATCCGAAGTCACAGTGTGGAGAAAAGGCTGCACTCACCCCTCACTTGATGTTCCTTGCTGCCCTGGATTGCACCCCAATCTGGCAAATAACCCTTAATGGAAGATACGGGGAAAAGAGTTAAGACCGCGGTCTGACTGGTCCTGAGGCTTTTGGCTGGGACCCACACTTCCCAAGGCACAGAGGGCGAGGGTGTTGGTTGTTGTTTCAACTCTCCAAAGCTCCACATTGCCACCCGTCAGCCAGTTGAGCTTGCGCAGAGAGAGCTGGGGCTTCTTCGTGCCTCTACTTGCCCACAGTGCTCTCCAGCCTGAGCTCTCCTCTGGGAGGCTCTGATTAAAGCAGCAAGAACACACAAGCCACAGCAAACCTCTGAATTTCCCTTACCTTTCCCCTGTCACACTATACCCATACTCAGCAGATAATACATCTTCTAAAGTCAAGTAGGACCAATTTGAATGAAATGTTTCCACTGCCAGACAAGTAGGACCAGATTTCCACAGATCAGTAAGATTCTGCACACATTTCCTCTCCCACCTAAGAACCTGATGCTGTCAGACTATGAATTTTCACTTCTGTTCTGTGCAGTGTCCCCTGTAGGATATTGAGTTCTATATGAGCTGTAACAGGGACCCTAGGTAACCGTGATGTAAGTGCTGTAAGAATGTGCTCTTGTTGGGTGAAAGTCCACAGCGAGAAAGACTATGTCATCTATATGTGGAGTCTGTTCCATGAAGACCCAGGGACCCAAGTACTGACTGGCAGATACTTGTTCTGTCATCCCAAGAGTATGGCTGTCATCACCACAGTTAAGAAAGAGGGTGGCAGACTTAGGGAGAGATGAAGACGAAAGGCACCAGGGCACCAATTTGCCTTTTAAGGGTATTTCTAGGAGCTGTCACACAATAGCCTCAAATGTGGCTAGTCAGTGCAAGGGAGACTGGAGGTTATATTTTCATTATAGCAGCCAAGACTCTGTCTAAGACCTACAGAGATTTTGAAGCATGGGAAAGTAGGCATGAGTAGCCTGGGCTACAGGGTCTCTCACCTCACAGGTGTGGATTCCAATCATCTCCACTGTGCAACTTAGGGTGGAGATTTGAACTCCCTGAGACCCTTTCCCCAAATGTGGAAATGGCTGCAACTCCTCTTACGACTGTTGTAAGGATTAAATGAGGTGACAGTTACGAAAGGCCTAATGCGGGGCTTGGTACATGCTAATACCCAGTCATCAGTCTCTGCTGTGTCCTCCTCTAAACTCTGACCTTGAACCTCTAGTTTGTGGCCATGAGTTTGGGATCGTTTTGATGCAATGGTTGCCCCAGTGAAGGGAGGAAAGCCTCCTGAACTTGCCAACTGGTTCTTGGCTTTGTGCCAGAAAGAATTCAAGGGTGAACCAACTAGGAACACAAAGTTTATTATGACAGAAAGAGAAAGATGATAGGTCCTACCCTACAGAAAGAGTAGAGGTCCTTTCCAGCAGGAGGAGGCTCCTCACAAGGCCATGTTAACATTCTTATATGTCGTTCAAAAACCCCATTAGGAAACAGGAGTTTGTGGCCAGCATTGTGTTGTGGTTAGGTCATAAAGGTTAATCATAAACAGTTGTCACAGAAAGGTAAGTATGAACAATTTGTAAGGCATTCTGTTTACTAATTCATCCATCCTTTGGTGGCCCTGGGCAGCAACTTACTTGATTAAGGTGTTGGGGTCTAATATTAGCAAAAATGGCTGCCCTCAGCCTCTCCTGACCTTCCTTTTCTGCCTTCTCCCTACATTACTTTGAAATTCTATGTATATTCACTTTTATCCCCTTAGATGTTAAGGATATTTTTGATATTTAATGTAGGGAAATTGAATTGCTTAAAGGTACAGATTTTTATAAAATAAATATTCTTTTAATTCTTTGTAATCTCAAAGTGTTTGCCTAACTCCCTTTTTAGTATACATTTTTAAAATATATAATACCCTGCTTTAAATTGCCACCTATATTACTATTCAGTACTCTGTTATTTCCATTTATGTTGATAAAATTTTTTGTTAAATTTTAAATCTTGGCACTCTGTCTCTTTATGCTTCCTGTTTTTCTCTTTCTCCCTCAATTTTTTTCTTCTCCCTTCCCTATCTCTCTTCCTCTCTTTCTTTTTTTCTTTCAGAAATATGTACTGAGTGCCTCTTATGCTTCACGCACCTTGCCAAGTACTCTGTACTAGTTACGTAAATATATGTTACAGGGTAGAAAATGGAAAAAAAGGTATTTTTTTTTCTTTATGTCTTGAAATTTTGGCTGAAGCCACTAATCTGAGGAAGAATGGAAATACTTTATGTTTTAAAGAAAGGTGCCAGGTATATTCACGGAGGACTTTAGGTAATAGAACTAAGTCTTCAAGTTTCATCTCCAACATGTAAAGAGCTTAGAAGTCATCATTCTTGTTCTTACAATAACAAAAATCTGGGAAAATAAAAAACAAATCACTTTCCTTGGAGGAAAATGAGGTTATAGGGCAGCTGCCATCTTGAAAACCTGAGGAAAAGGGCTCTTTCCAGAGATACAGCCCAGGTCAGCTCACCTGGAGCTGGACTGGGAGAAACTGTGAAAAGGTGATTTTAACAAATTGCTATGGGGAGTACGAATGAGCTGGAGAGTGACAAATTCTCGAGGGTCAAAATCTTAGGCGACCCCCCAGACTTATGTAGGAATCCTAGCTGACCTCACCTCCAGGAATCCCAGCAGATCCTCACTGTGAATCTGTGAGAACAATCCCCTGCCCGCTGACCCCCAGCTCTGGAACAGAGTAGTCATTGTAATATAAGCCCAGCGCCTTCCGGTGTAAAGGCCCGAGGTCCAGGGGAAAGAGCTTTGCAGAGGATCTCCCAGCTGAGAAAAGAGCATTCCTTGCCCCAGGCCCTGCAAGCCCCACCATCTCACCTTGACTCTGGAAGTGTCAAGGTGGCCAGGGCTTTAGGGAAGGAAGAGGGAGGTGGGGGGGAGCCACACATCTGGACAAACACTTGGAATGTGACAGCTCTGAGTAACAGGTCCACTAGAAGGCTAGATAAGAGAATGCTCCCTCCCCCACATCAACAGAGCTTCACCAACAGTAGATAACAGCTGAAAAGGTTACAAGACATGGGCTCCGTCAGAAACCCCAAACAACAGAGGAGATGAAAGCAGACAACTGTGAAGGAATCGGAAGTCTCTGGTGCTTACAGCTACACAGCTGTTAAATCCAGCCCACCTTGTAGCCAGCATAACATAAATCCTCACTCTACAGACCCACCTACTCCAGTTCCTGTAACCCAATAAAACGTGTTGGACTTTCAACGGAAAATTGCAAGACATAACAGGAAGCAAGATGAAGTAAAGTTTGAAGAGATGAAGTAATTGTCTGAACCAAACTCAGATATGACACACGTGTCCGAATCAGCAGACAGGGAAGCTAAAATAATGATGATTAGCACGTTAAGGACTCTAATGGAACAAAGTAAATAATACACACAAACAGATAAGTGATGAAAACACAGAGCTGGACACAAAGAAAAAAATCGAAACAAAATCTCAGAAATCAAAAACAATGTAACAAAAATGAAGAATATCTTTGATGTCAGCAGACTAGAGTAAAAAGTTAAAAAATCAGTGAGTTGAAGACAGATCAATGGAAATATACAGTAAAATGCAAAGAGGAGAAAGTAGTAAGAAAAAGAACAAAGCATCCAAGAAAAATATTTCAAAATGCATATCATATGCCTGATTAAAATATCAGACGAGAGAAGGAAGAAGAAATATTTGAAGTAATTGTAGCTTAGAACTGTCCAAAATTAATGGCAGACACAAAACGTCAGAGACAGAGGAAGCAGAGAACAAGCAAGTACCAGTCTCTCTCTTTCTCTCTTACACGAACCAAACTGCAAAAAATCAAAGGCAAAAAGAAAAATTGTTAAAGAAGGCAGAGAACAGAAACACTTTACATCGAGAAGAAAGAGGATAAGAATTTCAGGGGGCTTTCCATGAGAAACTGTGCAAGAAAGAAGAGCGTGGAAATAAAACATCTAGTATTGAAAGAAAAAAAAAAAACTACCAGTCTAGAACACTACAGCTCCCCAAATTTTCAAATTATCCCTCAGAAGTAAAGGAGAAATGAAGACTTTCTCATACCAAAAAAAAAAAAAACTTAAGGAATTCATCACAAGTAGACTTGCCTATGGGAAATGTTAAAAGAAGTTTTTCAGAAAGAAGAAAAATTTTATAGGTCTGAAATTTGGATCTATTTAAAGAAAGGAAAAGAGTTAGAGAAGGAATAAATTAAGATAAAATAAAATTGTTTATTTTATTATTTTTAATTAATCTGAAAGATGACTGGTTTAAAGTACTAATAACAGTGTAGTAGATGGTTATGAGATAGTCGGGCAGATGGACTTTGGATACCTCCCTGAGCCTTGAGCCAAAGCTTACAATACTGACAAAAAGCCTTGAAAATTAATAACACCAGCTTTGATAGAAGGTAGTTCTGCTTTCTTTAACAGGATTTGGTAACCACTAGAGCAGGGGTCCACCAGCCCTGGTCAAAACCAGCATAAACTGGTTACTGCCAAGGTGAATCCCTAAGTTGACCGCTTATACGTTTTACCTCATTTTAATGCTAAAAATTATTCCCAAGAGTAGAATTTAACATGCTAACAGGACATACAATGTTTGAAGAAGCATGATCACTGGAGGAGTAACTATCAACGAATCTCTGCCTCTACATGCTATGATTCAATCCCAGCATCAAACTTTCTCTCTTTCCCCTTTAAATGTTCCCCAGCCCTGTGTCTGGAGAGTCAGTCTGGCTGCTGCTTAATCAGCACTGTTTCTCTTTTGTTTCATCAAAGCCCTCCCAACCCCAAATAAAGCCTTGCCTGTATAATGTGGGAGACCAAAAGTGATATTTACTATTTCTTTTTATGTGAATCAAAGACTGTGGGGAAATGTGTAATGGCTGCAATTCTCATTGTGCTTAATCATTTATTTGTTTGCTTGCTACCTGTGACTGAGAAAAAGTAAAATACCGTGGACCATAAATTATATGTGTGGGAAACACATAACAAAGACATCTCAAGGTCTGCGTAAGCAACAGGATGTCCAGGACAGTAGCAAAAGTTACTGCCCTGTGACACTAGTTGGCTACAGTAAAAAAGTTGCATACGAAGATACATCAACCCAGAAAACAGTAGTATCTGCACATCTTCACATCCTGCTACCCCTTGTAACATATTTTGTAACTTTTCCTTGTAATTTTCTCTTTGCACTTCTTCCTTTGAATCTGGATAAATACCCATTGGAACCTGGAGTCAGGGCCGCACGGCTGTACTCTCACAGTCTCCGGCCCCCCAGGACCCTCAGTTGTATGGTTGTACGTTTGTATTACACAGAGCATTTTGTGTGTTTGCTCTGCATGTTTCCAGAAGCCTAGAGGGTCTGCCTTGCTGGGGGGGGTCACCTCAGTATAAATTCCTTTTTTGATCTCTTGCCAATTTCTGTTGACTCATGGACCCAGAATCATAAAGTCAGTAACAATTATAGCATATAGACAGGTAAAATGAGTTAGAACAATGTAAGAAGGAGTGGGAGAAAGGAACTGGGTATAATCTATTACGAGGAAAGTCTTATTTACACATTAAAAACAGATTAGTTAAAAATGCGTATTGTAAAAAAAAAAATGCATATTGTAACATTAGTTACAAATGTATAATATAGGCCTGGAACGTTGGTTCACGTTTGTAATCCCAGGCCTCTGGGAGGCTGAGGTGAGTGGATTGCTTGAGCTCCGGAGTTTGAGACCAGCCTAAGCAAGAGTGAGACCCCCGTCTCTCAAAACAGCTGGGCATTGTGGCCAGGTGCCTGTAGTCCCAGCTACTTCGGAGGCTGTGTCCAAGAGTGTGAGGTTGCTGTGAAATAGGACACCATGTCACTCTACCAAGAGTGACTAAATGAGACTCGGTCTCAAAAAAAAAGGTATTGTAACTTTCAATGCAACTGTTAAAGAGTTTAAGAAGTATAATTGATATATTAAGAGAGGAAATAAAATGAAGTCATAGAGTGCTCAAATGAAACCAAAGAAAGCAGAAAAGGGCAGGGGGAGAAGAAATAAAGATCAAATGCAAGAAGTAGAAAATGAATATTCAACTATATAAATAGTTGCTTTATTTTTTTTATTTTTGGGGATTCATTGAGGATTTAAGAACCAGGTTACACTGATTGCATGTAATAGACCCTCTTATAATTGTGTCCCAACCCCTAAATAGTGACTTTAAATGTGAATGGTCAAATATACCAATTAAAAGACAAAGGCTGTCAAATTTAACTACATGTTACAAGAAATCCATGTTAAATATGAAGAGTTGGGATAAAAGCAGAAGGATAGAAAAGGTTATATTAATGCTAATCAAAAGGAAGCTGGATAACTTTTAATTTCAGAAAAAGCAGACTTCAGAACAAGGAGATTTATCAGGGAGAATGAGGAACATTGCATAATGGTAGAGTGACCGATTATCTTTGAAGATGTAACAATGCTAGACATGTATGCACCTAACAACATCATTTACATAAGGTAAAAAACCATAAAGCTAAGAGGAAAACTAGACAAATCCACTATTATAGTTAGAGGCTTCAACATCCCTGGGTCAGTAATGCATAGACAGAACAGAAAATTAGTAAGGATACAGATCAGAGAGTGTTACCAGACAAAGAGTGTCTGGCCACCTGTCATTGTCAGCCAGTCACAGAGACCGGGATCAGGTTCCCCAAGCTTTATCGTCAGAGAGCTAACAATCTGGAGGATGGCAAGAGTAGCCTCTTAATCCTGGTCTGCCTCAGTTACAATTTTAATAGTTTTTGTAATGGGATTCAAGGAAACAAACTTAGAAAATTTTAACTTTATTTAAAAGAATCATTGATGAAAACATGAAGGTAGCCTTTAGTCTAAGGATGTAACAATACTTAAACAACATAAAAGTAATCTTGACTCTAATATTAAAACAATAAAAGTAACCTTCAACAACATATCTAAAAGAATCATCAAAGGAAATTGCTTTGATTGTTGTCAAAGCAATCTTTAACAACATAACAACGCCTACTGTCCACAGAGTCTTTTGAGATAAACATCTTCACAATCTTAACTAGGTAAACATGGAAGATATGTGGGGAAAGAATGAGGGCTGAGCAGACTAGGGCAGCTGTCCTGCTCAGCTCAGCTTCCCAGACTTCATCTCATAGGCCACTTTTCTGGCTTCACAGGCATTTTACATTCCTCCTCTCTGCCACTCCCCACCATGTCTGATGGCATATTCTCCAAATGGATAACTTGTGGCAAACTGGGAGATGCCCAAGAAGATGGGCACCCTGTAATTTCATGATCTACCAAGAAGCTTGCTAAGCTGCCCCATCACAGGCCCAATTGGGGTGCAGTCGTAGTGACTCACACCTGTGATCCTGGCACTGCGGGAGGCCAAGGCTGGTGAATTGCTTGAGCTCAGGAGTTTGAAACAACCTGAGCAAGTGCAAGACCCTGTCCCTATTAAAAATAACAAATTAGCTGGGAATTGTGGCAGGCACCTGTAATCCCACCTCCTTGGGAAGCTGAGCCATAAGGATTGCTTGAGCCAGGAGTTTGAGGTTACCTGTGAGCTGTGATGATGCTACGGCACTCCACTTCAGAGCAAGAGAGTAAGACTCTGTCTCAAAAAAAAGGAAAAGAAAAAGAAAATGGAAAAGGGAAAGGGAAGGGAAGGAAAGCTGAGCTATGAGGATTGCTTGAGCCAGGAGTTTGAGGTTACCTGTGAGCTATGATGATGCTACAGCACTCCACTCCAGAGCAAGAGAGTAAGACTCTGTCTCAAGAAAAAGGAAAAGAAAAAATAAAATGGAAAAGGGAAGGGAAGGGAAGGGACACTATTAGGAGGACTTAACATGCATCCATAGGGACTTGGGCCATACACGAAACCAGCACTGCTTGCTTCATGCTTATAAAATTCTGACTCCAGAAGACTGACTAGGGTTGCTCCCTAGGGCAGGATCCTGGGAAAAGATTCAGCATTTGTCAAGTGGAAAAGTCAGCATGGGTCAAGAAACATGGATGGATGTTTAAACATCTTCCTTGACAGCAGGAGAGTTTAATATTTTTTTGAGATCTTTAAGGTATGACAGTGGAGCTTTAATAGGGATTGCACTAAAATTGTATATTGCTTTGGGTGGTATGGACATTTTAACAATGTTTATTCTTAGTATGAGCATGGTATGTCATCACATGGTAACATCTTCAGTTATTTCTTTTCTTAGAGTTTCATAGTTCTCTTTATAGAGATCTTTCACATCCTTTGTTAGGTAAACTCTCAGATATTTCATCTTCTTTGGCACTACTGTGATCAGAATAGAGTTCTTGACTGTTTTTCAGCTTGAATATTGTTGGTATATATGAAGGCTACAGATTTATGAGTGTTGATTTTATAACCTGAGACACTGCTGTATTCCTTTATCACTTCTAAGAGTTTTGTAGTAGAGTCTCTGGTGTTGCCCAGATATACAATCATATCTTCTGCGAAGAGTGAAAGTTTGATCTCTTCTTATCCTATATGAATACCCTTGATTGCCTTTTCTTCCCTAATTTCAATGGCTAAAACTTCCATTACAATGTTATTGAGCAGTGGAGATAATGGGCAACCTTGCCTGGTTCCTGATCTAAGTGGAAATGATTTCAATTTAAGTCCATTCAATATGATATTGGCTGTGGTTTTGCTGTAGATGACCTCTATTAGTTTAAGAAATGTCCCTTGTATGCCAATTTTCTGAAGTGTTCTGATCATGAAGGGATGACTGGATATTGTCAAAAGCTTTTTCTGCATCAATTGAGAGAATCATATGATCTTTATTTTTTAATTTGTTTATGTGCTGGATTACATTTATAGATTTACATATATGGAACCATCCTTGACACCCTGGGATAAAGCCCACTTGGTCGTGGTGTATAATTTGTCTGATGTGTCATTGGATTCTGTTTGTTAGTATCTTGTTAAATATTTTTGCATCAATATTCATTAGTGATATTGGTCTATAATTTTCTTTTCTTGTTGGGTCTCTCCATGGTTTAGGGATCAAGGTGATATTTGCTTCATAGAATGTATTGGGTAGTATTCCTTCTTTTTCTATATTTTAGAAGAGGTTTAGTAATATAGGTACTAGTTCTTGTTTAAAGGTTTGGTAGAATTCTGATGTGAAGCCATCTGGTCCCGGGCTTTTCTTTTTAGGGAGATTTTGTATAGTTGATGCTATTTCAGAACTTGATATAGGCCTGTGCAATGTTTCCACTACATTCTGGCTGCGTCTTGGTAGGTGGCGTGCTTCCAAGTATTGGTCAATTTCCTTGAGATTTTCATATTTCTGAGAGTAAAGTTTCTTGTAATATTTGTTAAGGATTTTTTGAATTTCTGAGGGGTCTGTTGTTATTTCGTCTTTACCATTTCTGATTAATGACATTAGAGATTTTACTCTTTTTTTCCTGATTAGGTTAGCCAAAGGTTTATCTATTTTATTGACCTTTTCAAAAAACCAACTTTTTGATTTATTGATCTGTTGTATAATTCTTTTATTTTCAATTTCATTTAATTCTCCTCTAATTTTGGTTATTTTTTTTCTTCTGCTCAATTTGGGGTTGGAATGTTCTTCCTTCTCCAGTTGCTTAAGATGTCTTTTTAAGTTGTTAACTTCCTCTTTCCGTTTTCTTGAGGAAGGCTCGCAGTGCTATAGATTTCCCTCTTGGGACTGCCTTTGCAGTATCCCAGAGGTTCTGATAATTTGTGTCTTCATTGTCATTTTGTTCCAAAAATGTGGAAATTTCCTACTTAATCTCATCAATGACCCATCTGTCCTGCAGCATGAGGTTGTTTAGCTTCCATGTTTTTGTTGAGTATGCAGATTCTTGTTGTTATTGAGTTCAACTTTTATTCCATGATGGTCTGAGAAGATGGAAGGAATAATTTCTAAGTTTTTAAATTTGCTGAGGTTAGACTTGTGACCTAAGTTGTGATTGATTTTGGAGTATGATCCATGGGGTGAAGAGAAGAGTGTGTATTCAATTTTGTTGGGATGAAATGTTCTGTAGATGTCTGTTAAATCCAAATGTTGGATGGTTAAATTTAAATCTAAAATTTCCTTGTATAGCTTCTTTTTGGAGGCTCTGTCCAACACTATTAAAGGAGTGTTAAAATGTTTGATTACTATGGAGCTAAAGGAGATCAAGTTGGTCATGTCTGTTACAGTTTCTCTTATAAATTGAGGTGCATTCTGTTTGGGTGCCTAAATCTTAATAATTGAAACCTCATCATTTTGAGTATTACCCTTAACAAATATAAAATGTCCATCCTTATCTTTACTTACTTAGGTTGGTTTAAAGCCTATTGTATCTGCAAATAAGATTGCTACACCTGCTTTTTTCTGCTTTCCATTTGCCTGAAATATAGATGACCCTTCCTTCACCTTGAGTCTATATTTATCTTTTAATGTAAGATGAGATTCTTGTATGCAGCAGATATCTGGTCTAAGTTTTTGTATTCAGTCAGCCAACCGGTGCCTCTTTAGAGGACAATTTAAACCATTCACATTAATTGAAAATAATGATAAGCCTTTCGAATGTAAAGTGGGTATTTTTGATCCTTTCGCCATAGTGGAGTTTGGAATTTGGTCCAAAGTTTCTGGTTGAGTTTACTTTTGTGGTAGAGGTTTGCACTGGTCATTATGGAGGATAGGTCTGAGAATATCCTGGAGAACTGGTTAGGTTATGGCAAATTTCTTTAACATATGAATGTCGTTGAAGTATTTAATTTCTCCATCATAAATGAAACTCAGTTTGGCTGGATATAGGATTCTGGGTTGGAAGTTATTTTATTTTAGGAGGTTAAAAGTTGATGACCACTCCTTTCTAGGTTGAAAGGTTTGAGCAGAGAGATCTGCAGTTATTCTAATTTTCTTCCCCTTGTAAGTAATGGTTTTCTTGCGTCTGGCTGCTTTCAGAATCTTCTCCTTCATATTAACTTTAGTGAAGTTAAGTATGATGTACCTGGGGGATGTCTTATTCAGGTTGAGTCATGCTGGGGTTCTGAAACTGTCTGCTATCTGAATTTCTGAGTCTCGTGGCATGTCTGGAAAATTCTCTTTCATAATCTCAAGAAGAAGGGACTCTGTGTCTTGTGAAGCCAGTTCATCGCTTTCAGGTATCCCTATAAGATGAATATTGGTTTTTTTTGAGTTATCCCAGAGCTGTCTGAGAGAGTGATCCGTTTTTGCCTTCCATTTCTCTTCCTTTTTGAGTGTTTGGGAGCATTTAAAAGCTCTGTCTTCAGTGTCAGAAATCCTTTCTTCTGTTTGCTTCATTCTGTTACTGAGGGCTTTTATTGTATTTCTCAGATCTTTGAGGGCTGCAACTTCTTGTCTCAATGTGTCAAAATCTTTGGTCATTTTTTCTTTGAATTGGTTGAATTCTTGAGACAGCTTCTGAATTAATCCTACAATTTCTACCTTCATCTTTACTTCCATTTTGTTGATCTTGTTTGAAATCCAAATTCTAAATTCGATTTCAGGTATCTCAGCTATCTGTTTGTGGATGGGATCCTCTGGATTGGCTGGTTTGTCATTCCTTGGGGGAGTTGAATTGTTTTTTTTATTCATGTTGCTAGAGTTTTGCCGCTGATTCCACCCCATGATTGTTTTTCAGCATTTAGCTAGATGATCAGGTCAGGTGAAATTGGACTGAAAACTTCTATGATTGTGGTTGACCAGCCCTTCACCTAGGAACTGGGACTAGTGACTGCGTCTTTTCCTCTATAATTTTGCAAAATACCTGTACAATACTACAGTCTGTGACTCTAGAGGCCTGCTTGGTGTAGTGGGGGTAGTTGGCTCTGTCTTGTATTCAGCTGATCTCTGTCCAATCCTAGTGAATCAGTAACTCTGGGTTGCAGTCTCAGCTTCAGTGAGATACAAGCAACTAGGACATCCCTTCCCCCACCGGTAATATCTGGAAGAGGACAGTCAAACCTTCCCACTACAGAAAAACCTGGGACCCACCTTGGAGGGTCCTTAGATAATTTGTCCAGTTCAAGGGTTCCAGACCAGTTGTCCCTGACAGCCCCCCACTCTCTAGCTGGAGAGTTCAAGAGGACTCTAGCAACTAGATGTTAGGGGTCTATTGGCAACTCAAGTGTGATTTGAGCATCTTTGGTGCTCTGAGGAGTCAGAAATGCCCGTCCAGTAGGAGGTTTAGAACCAGGGGGTTGGTCCCTCTTACCTCACCTTGGTCGTCCTTCACCACTGGACTCTGGTCACCCGAGTCTCTGGCAGTCTCTGTGGCCCTGTTCTGTCCAATAAGCAAATGTGCCAGGGCTGTGTGCCTGCCAGAGTCAAAGTGAGGTTGTTGCCTCCTCCTTGTGGTTACCACAGTCTACCACCATCCAGCAGGGGAGGCTGAGGTCTGCCTGCCTCAAGTGCTCAATGGCAGCTGAATAAAGTTCCACCTGAGCTCAGTCCAAACCTGAGGATATCCAGACAGCAAAAGAACTTCTTCCTCGGTCACTGCACTTTTGTTGACACTGTTCTGCAGTACTGGAATCCCTATAGGGTGAGGTCTGGTTCCCTCTGGAAGGCCACAGAGTTGGAGAGATGACTCTCCAGAGTTAGACCCCAACAGGATCACTCTACTAATGCTGAAGTTGGGTGGGAGGTGCCTCCTCTTAGGTTCATGCACCTGAGCAGCTTCTGAGCCTCCACCCGCAGGGCAGGAACCCAAGCCTCTGTCTGCTGCTGAGATACTCTTTTTCTTTGGGCCAAGTCAGTAACCTTTCCCTCTATGTATTCCTGTACAGTTACTGGAATCACAGGTATAGCACAGCTGTAAAGCCACAGTCTATGCAATGCCCGGTCCTAGCTAAGAAATGCAGACAATCTAGATTCTGGAGGAGTTGGACTTCTAGAGTGCCAGGCTGGGGGGTGGGGGGTGGGGGAAGTAGATTGAAGGATCAAGGTGGCAAGGAAAACATTTGTTCAAATTTCCTACCAGACAAGGGAGTTCCTAGACTCTGAGTAGAGGCTCTCTTGAGAAGGAGTCCTAACTTCCAGCAATTCCCTCCAGTGGGGTGAGAAAGGAGAGCCTCAGTTTATTGCTCATCAGTAGAGATCACACAGTAAGCAAGCATCTCTCTTAGGGCAGGGGACAGCCACACAACCTCTTTGGGATGAGATCTGTACTGAAAATAGTTTCTTTGGTGTTGAAGCTTGCCTCAGCAGGGAAGACGAGCAATTATCTATCTCATCTCTCAGCTCAGCTCCCCTCCTTTGGCTTTGTTGGGTTCTTTCTGGCTGTTATCTCTCCTTCTGGACTGGAGCCTCTGTTGGGAGCTGGCTCCAATCAGCCGTCATACGCCATTCCCCCTTGTTCCTGTTGGCTGGCTGGTCGCCATTTTTGGAGTTTCTATAAAAGTTTGTTTCCTAAACGTTGCCCCACTTTGGGTGCTTTGTTCCAGACAGCACTCCTATTTGACCTCCAAACTTGGTGCAGGAGTCTGCGCTTCACGTTCTCCCGCGAACTGGCAACTGCAATCAGCTGTGGATAGAGGTTGGCTGCCACTGCTGCTACTGCTCCAGTGTGCAGAGACCTTTTCCGTGGCTCAGAGTCTCTCTATTGAGTCCCAGTTCCCTGCGCAGTCTGAACAGCCAGACCTCACCAGTATTCCCCACCAGGGATGGTATGGTCTGTTTAATTACTTCTGATGTTCTGAGAAAAGGTGTCTGCCATTTCGAACAATTCAAAATGTCTGTTTCCCAGGCGGGATCCCCTCCTCTCAATTTTCCTTTGGACTGCCTAGCCCTCTGTGGCTCTGAGGGGCACCCCTTTTTGGTCATAGAACACTGCTTAGGAATCCACAGTTCACTGAAATTTTCATCAATCCACAGTTCACTGCAATTTTCGTAGCATTTTGTGAATTGAGAACTGCTGTACTCCATGAGGGAGGGGCTGGCTGCCTGCCAGCGCTGCCGGGCAGGGGAAAAACTCTATAGTAAAGTCCGTGGTTTTGAATTACACCTTAAATACAGCAATCCACCAATTCACCGCGTGTCTTCAGCTGTCAATCCACTCCAATAATCCACTTGGGAAAAGATCCAGAGCCCCCTCCCTCTCACCTGATGACCTGGGAGAGATGGGCTACACGTCAGTCCTGACCACCATCATGCTCTGCCCCGAGCCCTGCTTAACTGATTTTTATGATTTAGATATTCCATATACAATTTTTTCTTAACCATATACCATTTAGAGCTTATTTTAATTTTTTAAAAAGAATATAATTTTTAAAGAAAGGTGACCAGAAATATTAATATAAGTCCACCACTAAAATAAAACTCATAAATCTTTTTTTTTTTGAGATGGAATCTCACTATGTTGTCTCAGGCTAGAGTGCCATTACATAGTTCACAGCAACCTCAAACTCTTGGCTCAAGTGATCCTCTTGCCTCAGCCTTCTGACTAACTAGGGCTATAGATGCCCGCCACTGTGCCTGGCTCAAACTCATATCTCTTGATCAATAGATCAATATTTGTTTAATGCCTTCTTTCACTGAACTAATAATAATATGGCTATCCTAGCTATGAATTGGGAAGAATTTAATCTTAATGATGTTGAGAATTTGAATTCATTAAAATAATATTTCCCTCTATTTAAGTCTGTTTTCTTTAGTGCTTTTCAATATTTTATAGCTTTCTCCATATAGGCCTTATACATTATTTGTTATATTTATTGTTTAAGTATTTAATTTTTATTTCTTTTTAAAGGAAATAATATCATCTAAAAATTGTTTTTGTTTCATTCTAGGATGTAGAAATGCAAATATTTTTGTTGATTTTGTAAGAAGTTTTTTAAAACTTATTAATTCTAATAATGCATTGCATAATCTTTGAATGTTCCAAGTACAGATCCATATTTCTAATAAATAATAATATTTGTATTTTTAAATTTCCAATTCTTATACTTTTAATTTCTTTTTTCTTATACTGTGACACTGAATAGAAATTCCATTAAAATATTGAGTAAAAGTGGTAATAGTGGTCATACTTTTTAAAATTCCCAATCTCAAATAGAAAGATTTCAGTATTTCACAATCAAACGTGACATTTTACGTGTTTTTTTCCCCATAGATCTATTTTAACAGATTAATGAAGGGTTTTTTTGCGTTATTCTTTATTTCTTCCTATATTTTTAACTTTTCATTTTATTCATCTATATAGAGAACATAATTTAATATTTTCTTTAGCATCTTCATGCGCCTTTGTTATTTTTTAATATTTTATTTTTATTTTTATTTTTTGTATTTTTTGGCTGAAGCCTGGTTTGAACCTACCACCTCCAGTATATGGGGCTGGTGCCCTACTCCTTTGAGCCACAGGCACCACCCTATTTTTTAATATTTTATTGATGCATAAATGTACTAAAGTATCACATGTACCTCAAAAACATATGGATCTATTATATGTGTTTCTATATATATAATAGATGTTTCAATATATGTTTCAATATTATACATAATAGATCTATTATGTATGTATTATGTACATTATGTATGATCTATTATGTATTAGATTATGTAATAGATCTATTATGTATGTATAATGTAATATTATGCAATATTATGTAATATTATACTGTATTACATAATACATACATAATAGATCTATTACATAATCTAATACATAATAGATCTATTATGTATAATATTGAAACATATATTGAAACATCTATTATATATATAGAAACACATATAATAGATCCATATGTTTTTGAGGTACGTCTGATAATTTAATACATTTATATAATTTTTTAAATATATAATCGGTGTAATTGGGACATTCATTTCCTTAAATACTTACCTTTTCTTTATGCTAGAAACATACAAATCACTCTCTTTTAGCTATTTTGAAATATAGAATAGATTATAGTAAACTATGGTCACCCTACTGATCTATCAAACACTAGGTCTTTTTTTTTTTTAATTGAACCATATATCTGAACCCATTAATCAACCTCTGTTTATCTCCCCTTTCCCTTTCCACTTTACAGTCTCTGGCAGCCATGAACCTACAATTTATCTTCATTTGATCCATTTATTTTAGCTTCCACATATGGATGAGAACACATCATGTTTGTCTTTCTGTGCTTAGCTTGTTCACTTAACATAATGACTGCCAGTTCCATCCATGTTGCTGCAAGGGCCGGGATTTCCTGGCTAAATGATACCCATGCCATTGTCTGTATGTATGGGTCCACTGCTGATGAATTCCTTTAGCTTTATGTGTCTGAAATAACTCTCTTTCAACTTTCATTCTTGAAGAATATTTTATTTTGGTAGCAAATGTTAGGTTGGCATATGTTTTTAAGGACATTAAAATATCATTTTTGTTTTTTCAGCTTCCTTTCTTTTGTTGAGAAGTTAGCTGCCAGCATAATTATTGCTACTTTGAGGTTAATCCTCTCTTTTCTACTTCTTCCTTTGAGGTTTTTTTCTTTATCTTTATCTGTAGGCCTGCCTGATATATTTAGATGTAGACTTTTTTTATTTGTCATGCTTGAGTTTGTGAGGCCTCAAGTCCATGGCTTCACATTCTCAATAAATTTTGGATAGGCCTCCGTCAGCACAGTTTCTAATAATGCAGTTACCCATTTATCTTTATCTTTTTGTTTTACTCCAACCATTACACTCTATCTTCCCTTTTACTTACCCAATTTTTGATATTTTTATACTTTTTCTCTTTACTCATCATTCTGCGTATTTTCTTTCAACTCATTTTCAAGTTTACTAAATAGATCGGCCATGGTTGCTGTTTTGTTTTTAAAACCATCCATTGAGTTTTTAAATTAAATTATCATATTTACTGTTTTAGAATTTGCATGTCACTATTTTTTATGCTTTTTACTTCTCTGCCAACATGTCCAATCTTGTCTTTGATTTCTTGAATCTATCTATTATCTTTTGAACATAATAAGCAAATAAGCAAATTACTCTCTTCCTGTTTTACCTGGAGGGTTTTATCTCTATTGATCTGTTGCCTTGTGTCTTTATTTTGGATTATGTGTAAAATAGTATTTTTAAATTGGAGAAATAATTTGGGTCCTAGCATGATGTTATTTTTCTTCAGTGGAGAGTTATGTTGGCTCCTGCCAGGCACCCGCTGGCACCAGCGATGCAGGAGTGCCTCTGTTCAATTCCAGTAGCAATAGCCTGAAGCTAAACTGCAGTTTCAGTGAAGAGATGTTCACCTTTTGTTCCGTGTTACTCCTAAGATTAAGCCTTTTCATATCTTAACCCAATGAGGCAGATTTACCTACCTCTCCACCACAGTGGGCCCTGGACTGCAATCCTATTTTTCCTAATGCTGCCCCACTATGTAATTTGCTTCTTAGATGATCTTCCAGATTTCTAAGAAAAGTAGTCCCCAGAGTCAGACTTCTCTTCCTGGACCTTTGTACTTTTCTGTATCTAGAAATGGTAATTTTTCACTCTCTTGTGAGCTCTGCAAAGACTTAAAAACGCATTATTTTTGTAACACTTTCTCCAGATTTTCTGGTAGCAGTATTGATTTGTATTAACTAGCCTTCTATTAGCAAAAGTAGAAGCCTTAGCAGAAATTATTTAGTTTATCTGTTAAAAACTTGAATACTGCCTCTTCATCCAAAAGAGAATAAAGTATTATCGAGGTGCTTACAATATAAAAAAGTACTTGAAATATTTTAAATATTTATTTTGGCAAAAATTAAAAGATATACATGAAATAAAACACAGACTTACTGTTTTGGTTGTAAATATCAGAAATCCAATTTTAATTGGCTTCAGTATGACAGCATTGGCTTATTTAACCAAATTATTGAAAAGGGCTGTAAAAGAAAGTGCTGACTAAATTGAAAGAACAAAACACTATGAGATTGATACTTTCCTTGGTTTTCATTCCTCCTCTGTCCTTTAAGTGTTGACTTCCCTCTATTGTATAGATAACTTTCACATAGCTACTGATAGCATTGCCTCTTCATCTTTACACTTTGTTACCAGAAAGGGGAAAAAGAGGTCTTCCCCTCTACCTGTCCTTCTGTCCACCAAAATTCAATATGAAGAGTCCTAAGGAACATCTAGAACATGTTTGGGGTCCACTACTTGCCTTTGGATCATCACTGTGTTCAGTTTCTGCAGCTTGGTTTAGATACTGTCTAACCTTGGATCAATTTCTCTGGAGGCTATTTTGATTGGGCCCAGCAGGTGCCAGGCTCAGTGCCAGGGTCTGTATGCAGAAGAGGACTGGAGGAGGAGGAGGACAATTAGACAGAGGAACAGAATTATCTCTGTATTGTGCTACATAAAACCTTTTACCATTTCATGAACAAGTTTCCTCCTGCCTTCAACATCTCATTTTACTGCTGGCCCATGCATACCTTAAATCTTGTCACAGTAATATCTTCTTGTTCTTTCCCCCAAGTGTGTCATGTCTTCTTATAATTTCATGTTGTTTTCATGCCTAGAAATATGTTCTGTTATACAACCTAGAATTGCTGAATCATTGTAAAGACTCAGTTTAAGTGTGTGTATCACCTTAGCATGTTCTCTCTGCTGCCTCACTGAAACATGTGCACACACACACACGCACACTCACACTCTTGCCTACATTCACACGCTCTCTGGTGTTTCTTTCAACTCATCTAGAAATAAATAATCTCTCTTTTCTGAAGCAGCAGCTCTGCATTTATCCTTTTGAATCTAATCTCGTTATTATTTATTTTCTTATACCAAACTATGATCAATTCCATTTCAATTGCTATTTCTTATCCTTGTATATACTCTTATACTTTGCCACATTAAAAACAGCTCATAAACGTTTGTTAAATGAGAAAATGAAAAGCTAAATCTTTCAAGGTTTAGTGCTCAGCTCAATAATTAGCCAATATTGATTGACTGCTTGTTCCCCAGGTAGCACTTTTAATATACACCCCGTAATCCCTTCACTTTTCTAGCAGACTCAGGCCGAGAGCAGCACCATTGGGCATGCTCTTTACTCATTAATTACCTCTGTTTACATCCTTAGCCCTTGAAGAGAGCAGCACTCTCATCTGTGCAATGGTACGTACTGTATGTTAGATTCTTATTTTCAGGAAAGTGGGTTAAATTTGCTTCCATAAAAAAAATTGGACAAGAAGAGAGATGTATAATTAAAATGTGAGAAAGGTAGATTTGCCTGTTACAGACGTATTGTGGTTGTACAGTAGTAGATTATTTCTGGGGAAAGAAATGTTTTGTGTCTCTCTTTGATGCTCTGTGTGCCTCCACAGCACGGTCTCTGCAATCCAAGCTGGGCACTTATTTATTTCTTATTTATTTGGCGGGAAGTCCTTTGGAAGAACGAAGAATAAAGCTGTCATAGGGAATGAATATATCTTCTTGCAAAGAAACTAAACATAAGGAATTCCATAATATTATGGGACCATATCTTATGACATGCCTGTGAAAATGAAAAATCAAGGGAAAATATAAACAACCTGTGTGTGCACAGAATAATCATGGTAGGAAAATGGTACTGTTGTAAGTGACGATCAAGGAATGCATCTCGACAGTGGTGTGGTTGGTTGAAGTGCACTGATAATTGCAACAGAGGTGCCAAGATGAAGAATGGCCTTTTAGTGTCACGGTGAAGGGCTCTTGTCCTAGCAGCAGTGTATCAGATACTCCAGTGGTAGCATATCTGTATGGCCTCTTGCAAAAGTCTCCTAAGCAAGCTCCTTTAATAATACCTAGTTATTCAAGGCTTTCATTTGGATGAGAAACACATTGAGGAAACCAAGCTTTTACAGGAGCTTTGGATCAAGATATAAACCAGAGAATGGAAAAAATATAGCATGCAATCATATTTATTTGAACACATTGAGGAAACCTATCTTTTATAGGAGCTTTGGATTAAGATATATACCAGAGAATGCAGTAAATATAGCATACAATTGTATTTATTTGAGGAAATTTCACCAAGTATTGAGAACAATTAATTTATTCTGCCATTTTAGGGAGCTAGTTTGGATTTTTTAAGTTGAGAAAGACAGGCTATATTAGGTTTTTAAAAAATTTCTGCATAACAAACTCTTAAAAACACAGCATTTTAGAACAATGCCCATTTATTTGTTCAAGGATCGTAGGTCAGACGTCTGGGCCTGGTGTAACTGGGTCCTATGCTCAGGGCCTCAGGAAGCTGAAAGCAGGTGTGAGCTGGGCTGAATTCCTCAACAGTGGAGGGTCTTTTTCCAAGTTCACATGGTTGTTGGCAGAATTCAGTTACTTAACAATTATAGAACTGAGGCCACTGCTTTCTTTCTGGCTGTTAGACTGGGGTTTGTCTCAGCCTCTCATGGATACTCTTATATCCTTGCCACACAGCTCCTTTCATTTTCCAAGTCAGCACTGAAGAATCTCTGTTAGTGTCAGATCTTTTTTTTTTTTTTTTATTACATCATAGCTGTGTACATTAATGCAATCATGGGGTACAATGTGCTGGTTTCATATACAGTCTGAAATATTTTCATCAAACTGGTTTATAACATTCATGGCATTTTCTTAGTTATTATGTTAAGACCTTTATATTCTGCGTTCAGTAAGTTTCACCTGTACCCTTCTAATATACACCATAGGTGTGGTTCCACCGATTACCCTCCCTTCTCTCATCCTCCCCCCACTCCCTCCCTCTCTTTCCCCTTTCCCTATATTCTTGTGGTATAATTGGGTTAGATGTCCCTTTTAAATAATTCAAGTCAAGTGATTTTACCAACTTAATCATGGGATCATAGTCCATCATTTTCATACTTTTGCTCATGTTCAGAAGGATGGAATTATGTAAGACCTTTATAACAGGGAATGGGAATGTTTGGGGTCATCTTAGAATTCTGCCACCACAGTAGATCTCTGTTTTAGGAGGGTGACTCTAACAAAATATAAAGGATAGAAAGAAAAGTAAGACAATACAGTCAAGGTGTCACCTTCTGTGTCAACTCCAGTCATGCGGTGGGGCTTTCTGGAGCATGGTGCTGAGGATTCACCAAGCTGGGAAGATCCTGGTACTTAAGAAAAAGAGAGGGGAAGTGGCAACAAATAGCACTGTGTATTTAGCACCTGGGATCTTAGGGTATCTGAGTAGTTCAGGAAATGGACAATGTCCTTCTGAACTGAAGCAGGTGCAATAGGAGTGGAGAAGACACAGAAAATATACAGACTCTGAGGCTGTGGTAGACAGACCTCAGGTAAGGATATCAGAGGGAGAAGTAAAGCTGATTCTGCTGTGGAGAATCTATGTCCAAGTAATTCTCATAGGTCGCCTCAGGCAGTCAGATATGTATGAGATAGGAGAATATTTAGGAGCCTATAGGGCAGTCTCAAGGGCCAAAACATTCCTTTGGGGAGGAAATTAATACCATAGGCTTAACAAAAATTTTAATTGATGAAGGCTGCAGAATGCTGTGAGTACTCTTTTTATATCCTTTTAATGGGTGGATTTTATAGTATATGAATTATATCTATATAAAGCTGTTCTAAAACTATCAATCTCAGAACTCAAAAAGTGTTTAGTGGCAGAAATATATTAGGAATCATGCTACCACCTGAGACTGTACTATAAATAGATAGTGATCAAAACAACATGGTACTGACACAAAAACAGAGAGATAGATATATGGAACAGAATAGAGAACCAAGAGATGAAGCCAGCTACTTACTGCTATTTGATCTTTGACAAGCCAATTAAAAACATTCAGTGGGGAAAAGACTCCCTATTTAACAAATGGTGCTGGGTGAACTGGCTGGCGACCTGCAGAAGATTGAAACTGGACCCACACCTTTCACCATGAACTAAGATAAACTCTCACTGAATCAAAGATTTAAACTTAAGACTTGAAACTATAAAAATACTAGAAGAAAGTGTAGGGAAAACTCTTGAAGGAATCAGCCTGGGTGAATTTTTTATGAGGAGGACTCCCCAGGCAATTGAAGCAGTATCAAAGTTACACTACTGGGACCTGATCAAACTAAAAAGCTTCTGTACTACTAAGAAACAGTAAGTGTAGCAGGCAGACAGCCCTCAGATTGGGAGAAAATATTTGCAGGTAATTCCTCTGACAAAGGTTTATTAACCAGAATCCACAGAGAACTCAAACTTATTAGCAACAAAAGAACAAGTGATCCCATCTCAGGGTGG
>CAUYRH010093461.1:0-33249 GCA_963574655.1 Perodicticus potto
CCAGCTCAGGTGTATGTGGCTGGCGCCTTAGCTGCTTGAGCCACAGGCGCCGAGCCTCCTCTTTCCATTTGTGAGCAACTTATGTTCCTGTGTTTTTGGAGTTTGGTCTCTACTTATAATTGTATGTTCCTGGTATATTGTTGTAAAAGTGATCCTGAGATAGAAAAAGTCCATAGGAAGTTGGGGCATTGAGTTCATAAGTTCTTAAAGTCTGTCTTGTTCCATGTTAGAATCTCAATCTCAGGGGTAGTTCCAACATTTCTAATTTTAATATATCAGAGAGACTCCTGATGCATCTGGACTCATGATGGGCCTTTAGGAGTGCTTATGTTACACACTTAACACCTAATGCAGGCTGGATTCATTTATGTATATTGATGTAACCTGTGTGATAATGTGAGTGCAACTGCTTTGTAGATTGTCCCAGGACATGCGAGGTGTTATTATAGCTAAAGACTAAATTGGACTCTGAACATGTATATGAATAACTAGGGACAGATTGAATGGATTATACATTTTTCTTGAGAATGTTCTACATTAACCTTTTTTTTTTTTTTTTTTTTTTTTTTTCCTGAGACAGAGTCTCACTCTATCACCCAGGCAGTACAGTGGCACCATCTTAGCTCGCTGCCACCTTAGAGTCCTGGATTTAAGTGATCCTCCTGCCTCAGCCTCCCAATTACCTGGGACTACAGGTGTGCATCACTATGCCTGGCTAATATTTCTAGTTTCATGGCGATGGGTCTTCCATGTTGCTCAGACAGAGTGATCTGGAACTCTTGGCCTGAAGCAATCCTCCTGCCTTGGCCTCCTGAACTGCTAGGATTACAAGCACGAGCCACTTTGTCAGACTCTAAATTAGCCTACTATGCCAGGCATAAATTAGCCTATTTAACTTTTTCTTGCCTCTTGTTTCCTGGTTTTTTAACAAACCAGGGCAAATAGTATACAAAAGAATAACCATAGACAAAAGAGATTTTAAATACCAAGAGACAGTTTTCTGTGATCTGTTAATTCCATAGTACCTCCTGTTTACCCCACAAAAAGGTGCTTTAGGCTTTGGAATGGCAGATTCATTAACTCATCTCTAAACAGCATAGTACACAAGGAAAGCTTGTGAGGAAAATGCAAGCATATATTTACAATTTCTACTCAGAAAATATATGGGTTCCTTTTAATAAGGAAATATAACTTTCCACCTTCAGATTGAAGCAGGGCCTGATTTGAAACAGAACCAGTTTCACCAGACTCTATCAAAGTTGGCTTCCTCTAGCCAAAACTGGAAAATGCCCATGGATGTAGAGTTGCTGGTATAGGATCTCTGTTTTTATTTTTAAAAAATCTTGGCCCTAGTCTAGTATCTGTAAGATGGGTGAAGATAAAACTGGCAGAAAAGCAGTCAGCAATCCCTGTGCCCTCAAAGGTTTTCCCACCTTATCCTCTTACCCCGTGTTTGATTTGGTTCTCGTTTGGGATTTTTTTTCTCTGTTCCTCCCACTCCTCTATCTGTTACGCTTGGACTTGGTTCGAAGAGTTCTAGTAACCTTGCCAAACTTCCAGAATTCAACCCTCATTTTACCAGTGATCCATGGAGACACAACAGGCATGTGAGAAACCATGGACTCAGCTGCTTAGTCGGAGAGCCTGGATTCACTTCCGGGGCGATCCTCTACAATGAGCCGTGAGTGCTGCACTCCAAGGTCAGACTCTAAAACTAGAACGAAGTCCTGTCTGTGTCAGCTGAGTGTCTGACACTTTGGACACAAATCAGAGGTGATAAAGATTCTGGATGAGAACAAATGGGTAGATTTGGCAGGGCTAATGTATGGGACCCTATCCTATTTGATTTCATGAGATCAAATCCTCTATAAACACCTTTCTTCTGTGCATACACACAAATCCACACACAGTGTCCCTGCCTTTTTTTGGGGGGGGGGACAGAGCCTTAAGCTGTCACCCTGGATAGAGTGCCGTGGCATCACAGCTCACAGCAACCTCCAACTCCTGGACTCAAGTGAGTCTCCTGCTTCTGCCTCCCAAGTAGCTGGGACTACAGGCGCCTGCCACAACGCCCGGCCTTTTTTTGGTTGCAGCCATCATTGTTGTTTGGCGGGCCAGGCTGCATTCGAACCCGCCAGCTCAAGTATACGTGGCTGGCACCTTAGCCCGTTGAGCCACAGGCGCTGAGCCACAGTGTCCCTGCCTTATAACCAAGGACAGAAAAATAAGTATACGTCTTTCTATAGTAAAAATGAAAACACCCATGATTGCGTTATTGTACACAGCTATGATTTAATTAAAAAAAAAAAATGAGAACAACTAGTAGTCAGTGTTTGGGTTCCCATCTCCTGTGAAACTCTAGTGTCTTCATTATACTCAAGGGCAACCTTGCCTCCCATGGTACTCCGGAAAATCCATGAGTTGAGGAGGTGTGCTGCAGGAGGACGCAGTGGCTGGGATACAGAAGGTTTGTCAGGGATCCAACTGAAGATTTCCCTTTTGTGAGAACAAAGTGAAATCTTAACATTCAGGAGCAGCTCGGGGCCTATATATAGGGGCCCAGGGCCTGCTGGGATGGGGTTTTACACTTGGGCTGTCCTTTTGCCCTTCCACTGAACTCTTTTCATTTCAGTCATGAGCAAACAGTCAGAGCCTGAGCTAACAACCCTGCAGTCCTCCCAAGCACAGCTCGCTTACGGCACCGAACAAAGGGAGGGAGGGCCACGCGGGCCGCTCAGGCCAGGAATGCGGCTTCAGGGTTCTGCTCCATAAATTTAACCAGCACGACGAAAAGGAGATAATATGAGCCTTCGTGATGATCTGAAAGGGGGAGGTTCTGTGTCCCATTGATTGCGGTCTGGCCCAGTGCCAGGCCCAAGCCTGACCGACAGTTGAACCATATCGTTAAGGCGTGTAATACAGCTCGAGTCCTGTACTGCCGCCAATGAGTACATATCCACAGGGCAAAAGTTTATAAAGAGTTGAGGCCGTCCTGTTTAACCCTCTCACACTGCATGTAATAGACCCAGCTGCCATTCAGAACTTGCCCATCCAAGGTCTTAAAAGAAAGCCTGCACGTTTCTTTTCTTAAAACAGAGCTTTTCAGGGCTGGGGAAAGGGAAGAAACACTGCCTAGAGAGGGTCAAGGCGTGGTGATGTTTCTCTCTTGAGAAGCAAACCAGGCCCTCCCGCCACCCCCTCCCAGAAACGGGACACCATAGTGCATTCTTCAGAGTAGCTCTGTTTGCAGTATAATGTTGCTGGAGGAAACAGGGCTGCCACAACAGTAACCTGCCCATCTCCAAGGAGGCCGTTCTGGTGGCAGAGGGGGTGGGTGCCGGTGGTGAAGAGTTCTTGCGAGCCAAGCCGCTGAGGCTTAGGGTGGTTCTGTTTTCTTTCCTTGCCACCTTGAAAGCTGGTAAGAGTCTTGTTTTGTGGCTGTCCACAGCGAACCCTAAAGGTTAAAACACAGCAGGTGAGAGCTGTCCCATGGAGTGGTCTATCAGCCCAGTATTCTGTCAGAGGCAGGCAGCCCCATAGGAACTCTGCCCCTTCCCAGGGAGGGTATGTGGGAATGGGCACATGGTCACAGCAGGGCCTAGAGCAGTGTGGGCTCTCACCGTGGACACTGTGTTGGGTAAGCAGGCAGACAAACAGAGGTTTAGTCTAGGTATGGTAGTATAGTCAGAAAGGAAGGACTGCCTACCTGTGTTCAGAGGACCCAAGGGAAAAAGGGATTAAGGAGTAGTTTCATCCTATCTCTCATCCACTTGCTGTCCTTGGCAAACTGGGGACTTGCCTATACTTTTTCCATACTGTCCAGCAAGACGTGTGTTTCTGTCATTTCTAGAGTGCTGCTCATCTGCAACAGACAGGGCATCTTAAAGAGATCTGTGCTCTTGGTGACAACACTGCAGTTACTGACCCAGTGTTCCATAGCTTACAGATGCCAGGAACTACTTCAAGGAGTTCATATGTATTGTTGTCTTTGATATTTATTCCTCACAACCACCTAGTGATGTGGGTGCTGTATTTTCCCATTATACAGATGGAAAGTCATAACTTGTCTTAATATCTCAAAGGTAGTAAGAGAGGGAACCAGAATTTGAACCCTGAGTGCAGAGCACATACTCCTAACTTCTGTGCTGCTTCTGGATCATCTCTTGGTCTCCTTCATCAAAAGACCTCAGGATTTAAATCTGCCGAGGTCTTAGATCTGTTTCCTTTTGAGGGCAGAAATTGGATATCTCCCTATGACCAACAAGATTTAGGCAATGACACTAGTGCATTTGTGGGGGGCAGCTACTATAAACTTTGAACTTCACAGTGTGAAAGGTCACCCCTGCCAGCTTAATGCAGAAATAGCGTGGGGGTGTGCTATAGGTAGAAAACTGGGAGGAGCTCACAGTCAGTGGCTTCTTTGGACCAAACAGCAGTGGGCCTGAGCAGGGAGAAGCCCGGGTCTTCTGCTGTCAGTGTCTAGACCAGGTCACTGAGCTGTGTGCTCCTGGTCCTGCCCTCTGTACCCTTCCCTCCTCCCCAAATGATGAACCACTACAGCCTTCCAAGTTCAGAGTTTCCCAGTTTGTCACAAAATAGCAGTGACATTCCTGGCTCCAATCTTGACTTTGCTCTGCCATCTAGTCAAGACCATCTTCACCAGCTGGTCACCTCGGAACTCCAGCTGGTCCTCAGTAGAGGAAGCCTCAGCAGCACAATGTCCAAGTCATGTGTGCTCAGCATGCTACAACCTCCTCATTTTGGAGGCCAAGGAGAACTTTATTTTGATGCGAGAGAATGAAAAAAAAGATTCTAGAGGTAAGAGAAGAAACTAAAGGGCTGGCCAGCCTTGAGGTGGTTGGATTCTACATTATGCTTTTGTGGTTAAGGTGCCTAAGCATCTAGAAGGCTAGAAATGGGCTCTGGTAGTGAGTCCCAGGGTGGAGCTAACTTACAGTCTAGACTCCATTAAACCACTGCTAACCCCAAAGTTTAGCACACATTGGGACTGGATGGCTTTCTTTTTTTTTTTTTTTTTTTTTTTGAGACAGAGCCTCAAGCTGTCGCCCTGGATAGAGTGCTGCGGCGGCATCATAGCTCACAGCAACCTCCAACTCCTGGGCTCAAGCAATTCTCCTGCCTCTGCCTCCCAAGTAGCTGGGACTACAGGCACCCGCCACAACACCCAGCTATTTTTTGGTTGCAGCCGTCATTGTTGTTTGGCAGGCCCGGGCAGGATTCGAACTCGCCAGCTCAGGTGTAAGTGGCTGGCCTTAGCTGCTTGAGCCACAGGTGCTGAGCCAAGGGACTGGATGGATTTCATTGGGGCAGCTGCTTCATCGTGTACTTGAGTTTTAAATTGTATGAAGAAATTCTACCATTGTTTTGAAATTTTTTGGTTTGGTTTAACAACAGTGAAGATGCTGTGAGGTAATGAGATGATCCACTAACTGGAATTTATAGAAATTTTTTTTTTTTTTTTGAGACAGTCTCACTTTGTCATCCTTGATAGAGTGCCGTGGCATCATAGCTCACGGCAACCTCAAGCTTCTGGGTTCAAGTGATCCCCTTGCCTCAGCCTCCCAACTAGCTGGGACTACAGGTGTCTGCCACAACGCCCAGCTAGTTTTAGAGACCAAGTCTCGCTCTTCCTCAGGCTGGTCTCAAACTCCTGAGCTGAAGCAAACCACCTGCATCAGCCTCCCAGAATGCTAGGATTACAGGCATGAAGCACCATGCCCAGTCCTTTGGAATTTATAGAAATTCTAATCTGAAAAATCTTAAGACAATACTAACTAGAAAGTTCCCGCAGCTGCTTGGATCTGAGCAGTCTTTTGGAAACAACAATGGACAGCAGTAACCGAAGAGTCCCTTCTTGCCTTCTGTGTGACTCACCTCCTTTGCAGCTTCAGAGTTCTAGGCTTGCCTGCTTTTCTTCATCCAAGGAACTTGGTCTTTGCACAATCACACCTTTTGCCCTCCCTTTCTATCTTTTGCCTCCAAATCCAGAAAGAAAAACAAGGCCTCAGTTGGAGGAGAGGCTAGAGTTAGAGGCTCTTCATCCTCCTGAAGGGCAGGAGGAAGTGGTGCTAGTACCTCTGCACTGGGCAGACCCATGGCTGCTCCTGCTGTTCCGAGATGTACAGTGGGTGAGGTACTGGCAGGAGAGTTGGGGCTGCTGCTCCACGCCTGGATCCCAGCGCCAAAGAGGCCAGCTAGAAAAAGTGCATGGTGGGATGTGAGCAGTGGCTGTCACCAGATCTGGGGGGACTTGATTATACTGTGCCTTGTCTAAAAGGATCTGACAACTTTTCCCATGCTTCCCTGGCTCCTAACAAGTTGTAACACATTTTAAATACACATGGTATTCTTGTCTGGCAGAGGCAGCGCCCCAGTCCAGCAATTCAGACAGATTCTGCCTTATTGGTTCTTGTTTCCTAGAAAATTCTCTGAAGGTTTGGTGTCAGCTCTGACTCCGACCACGCATCTGATTTTTCTGATGGCACAGAAATGTACAAATGCACCTGAGATGACCCAAGTCCTTCCGTGGCACCAGCCTGGCTCACTGCAGCCTCAAACTCCAGGGTTCAAGTGATCATCCTGCCTCAACACAACACCCAGCTAATTTTTCTTTTTTCTTTCTTTTCTTTTTTTTTTTTTTTTTTTTTTTTTTTGGTAGAGATGAGGTCTCGCTTCTTTCATTTTCAGATTTCCCACCACCTGGCTTGGAACATTAATTCTGTTTTCAAAGGTTGGGGGGAAAGAGAACATTTCAAGGCAAAGTCAATCTGGTCTGTGAACTAGCTTGTCTTCTAGGATGAGAATCAGGAAGGACAGTCTATAAGCCCCTTCACCCTAGTGGCTCTGCAGCTGGAGAGCCTCAAAACCAGTTCCAGATGGTCCCTCTCCCTGTGCTGGGAAGATGGGAATTTGGGGCAAGCTGGGAGGCAGCATGCTTTTGGCTTTTGCCCATTCTTAGAGTAACCCCATTTACAAATCATGTCTTGCCTCACAGCTCTTAGCGAGAGAGCTAGGAGTGCCTGGGTCCTATCAGCACTGCCCACTCCTCAAAATCAGAGCAGGCCACTCGGAGCTGGCCAGTACTACAGGCAAGAGAAGCCCTCTTTTCCACTGTTTAGGGTCAAAAGCAAACAGTGCTGGGAAAAGTAAGATGGGCTGAGAAGGAATCCTGCAAATGACCCTCAAGTTAACAAAACAACAGTCATGTACCTCTGCACCACCACGCAGGACAGAACGGCCTGCCTTCCAATCTCGGGAGAGGAGGCAACAATAGCAAAGGTAAAAGTTTGATTGTTTAGGTTAAAAAATATGTACAAATGTAAACTGTTTTGAAAATAAATACAATATGTGAGCACTTACAGTGTGGTGTATACACATTGCTCCCCAGATCTTAAACAAATTCTCTCTTTAATCCTTATAAAACCAATTAGATAGGGCAGCGCCTGTGGCTCAAAGGAGTAGGGCGCCGGCCCCATATACCGAAGGTGACGGGTTCAAACCCTGTCTCGGCCAAACTGCAAAAACAGAAAAATAGCTGGGTATTGTGGCGGGCGCCTGTAGTCCCAGCTACTTGGGAGGCTGAAGCAAGAGAATCGCCTAAGCCCAGGAGTTGGAGGTTGCTGTGAGCTGTGTGACGC
Source organism: Perodicticus potto (assembly GCA_963574655.1). Lineage (NCBI taxonomy): Eukaryota > Metazoa > Chordata > Mammalia > Primates > Lorisidae > Perodicticus > Perodicticus potto. Next base: position 7,659 of record CAUYRH010093461.1, read on the forward strand.
CACGGCACTCTACCAAAGGCGATTAAGTGAGACTCTGTCTCTACAAAAAAAAAAATTTGATAATGTTATTACCATTTTACAGAAGAAAATAAAAAGGACTCAGTCTGCTTGGGCCTTATCCCATCAGGCATCTTTATTTTAAACATTTAGATAATATTATATGGCAAATATACCATAATATATTATTGGTGAATGTTTCTAATTTTTTGCTTTTATAAGCGTCCTCTATATATATATCTCTTTATACTAGTATAAATCTCTCCTTACAACAAATTCCTAAAAATATGATTACTGGATTTTAGGGTATGTACATTTTCTTTTTGAAACACATTACAAATTGCCTTCTAAGGAGTTGAAACAATGCCCATGGTGTTAAAGGAGGCCCATTTCTCCAACACTGTACCAGCTCAGGCTGTTTGTTCAAAATTTAGTCAAGAAGTGGCTGCCATATGCCAGACATCAGGCATGTTACTCATTTAAGTCTGTGCCAGTCTGAGAGGGTGACTATATCAGTGTTACTACTTGGATTTCTTTGACGATTAAGAGCATTACATCATCTTTTCATATTTTGGTTGGCCATTTATATTTTTGTATGTGTGTAAATTACTTTGCATATTCTTCGCCTCAATTATTTTTAAAACCCTTGAGGTCAGAGTTCTTCTTCCTTTTTAGTGTGTTTTTATTTATTCTCATCCCTTCTTGGTCCAAACCTTTCTAATAGTTGTCATTGAATCAGTTTCTCTTCCATGTAAGTTCTTCCAGATGTTGATGAATTTAGATTAGCCACTTGGTGAATTCTGATCTGTAAGTTAGAGTCTGCATCCCTACCTTATCAAAGGCCATTACTGTGCCCAGGTTAGCTTGTATTGTGTGCAGTGTGGCCTGTTAAGTGGCTTTATCTTATCACTTATTTCCTCCTACTTCTAAGTATCTGTTTATCACCAGTTCCTTTTGTAAAACTTGGCAGATTTGTGCTGATGCTGTGCATTGTCGTATTGATACCTCTGCCTTAAGGCAGGGCTCCTCTCCTGCCCACTAGTGTGTGGTATGGTCCTCCTTAGTTTTCCCACTTACCTCCTTTGCTCTTTCATCATCGATACATGGCTAGGTTTCTTCCAGTGTCATTTTAAAGATATAGATGTTATCTTCACAATTGCATTGTGAGCTTCTGGTTTTTTGCCATTTTTGGTATCCCTCCGGGATCTCCAGAATGCCTCCAGTGATGGTCTCAGAGTATGTATTAAAGACATTTTCTTTGATGGCTATGCTATTCAGTAAGTTTACTGAGTTCACGAGAATCAGAAAAGCCCAAGATCAAGCTGGACTTTACCACTTATCAGCTGAATGGCCTTGGACAAACTTAATGAAATACTAGTAACACACTTCTTATAAGAATGTTGTGAGGACTAGTGTCCAGCATATAGGCAACACTTAGTGTGGCCATGGAGACATACTGTGTACCTTGGTGGCCCAGCAGTCTCCGTCTTCTTACTTAAAGTTGATGGGAACATACGCATGTAAGATCTGGTGGAGCTGGCAATGCACTGGGTTTTTCCATGGTGTATCCTCAGAGGCTTACATAATCCTCTTAGTTGAGTCCGAGCTGTTTTTTCCTTCAATATGGAATCCTATAATCATTCAGGGACTCAGCATAATGCCACAAGTTGAAAACATGTCAACTTCTATCTTACGTGCTGCCAGGTTCTCTTCAGTGAGGACATGGTGCATGTGTCCATGTACAGACACATTTGTGTATATGGGGGGGAGGTAGTGAAATGCTTGGGATTAAAAAAAAGATGGATCAGATTCTGCCTGACATGGCATAGCAAATATCATCTCTGGTAGCCACTAAGCATTTTACCAAATGGACTTTAATTGGTTTACTTCAATTCTATTTTTATTTTGTAGCCATTTTAACGTATGGGGAGCCAACTTCTTCAAATGAGACATTTTGCCATTGAAACATGTTATTTACTTTAACCACTATGGGCCCAATTTCAGCAACAATGAGGACTGTGAGGAGGGCTCTGAGCAGTTGTTCCTCATGACCTAACCACAGCACTGAACCGCCAGTTTGCAGCGCACACAGACCAAGGCAGAGGCACGCTGGGCAGCCAGGTGTCTTCTGCATAAGGGGTTTGGCGGCTCCACCTCATGATGCCATCTCCTGCCCCTCCATGCCTGCACGTGGTGGCCCTCGGGGATGCTGCGGCTTATGGCACAAGAGTCCTTCTGGTCCACCTCATCCTCTGTACTGATTAGACAGGAATCAGAAAATGTGCCGAGTGCATGTTAATGTGACACAGATGTGAGACGTACTGCAGATCTTTCTGCTTTACAAATTTTCAGCTTTTTACATTTCATCAGTGTTGCTTATTATTTACAGAATGTAACTTGAAACAGCAGAACAGATTGTAGTTTTTAAAAAGGTTTGGGGGATGATGGGGCCGCAGGGGATCTGGGAGAAAAAAATCCAGTAGTGTGGAATGTTGTTTGCTGTCCAGACCAAACAAACCAGTTTGCCAAGGGTTGATGGACTATGACAATCAGTCCAATTCATGTTAACACTAGTGGCACTTAATTAAAAGGCAGCTTGACCTTCTTATCACCAAATAAAAAATAATCTTTTGTCACCAGGTGCACCATCACAGCTCCAGGCAGAACTCCTTGTAGAGGCACTGGACGGTGTCACTGACCTGCCAGCTCACGGTTCTTCCTTTCTGTCCACAGGGAAGGGGCACCGTCAAACCCAATCCTCATTCTGACACATGGATGTTCTCCTTGTCTCATTCCTGCTATGGCTTTATACTCAGGCACTGTGACAAGAGTCAGAACAAAGAAAAGTCTTTTCTTTTGCATGAAAAATCCAAGATACTCTTAAGGGTATTGGAATGATGGGCCAGGGCCAGTTTGACACAAATTCAGAGAGAAAGTGCCATCTCTGCCTCCTAGAGAGGCAGATTTGGCTAGAGATGTCCTTGGCTTCTGAGAAAGCTCATCTGTAGGTTAAATTTGAGGGCAAACAATTATAAAAAGCACCAGCTGGTCAGAAGGAAGATGAAGAGGAGTGAGGTGACGGGTTGATTCTTCTGTGCTTCTAGGTCAAAAGACCCTAAAACTTGGGCCTGAAATAATGAAAGCCATACAGTAAAAAATCCTTTGAAGAGAGTTCTCCTTGGGATTTGAGTTAGTGGAGACTTGATCACTGGGTCAGAAGATTCTGAGCTATTAAGTGCTGAGTGTCAACTATCCATAGGGAGCCAGACCCCTGAGCAGTTGCCAGGGTTCCAAACCCCACTGTTCTTTCCCTTCCTGGAAAAGTACAGATGGTGCATGTTCCCCTAAGGCCACCAGGCAGCTCTCCAGTTGCCCTCTGAGGGAATGTGACCCAGGTCAGTTACTTTCTAGTGTCCCCCTAGGATGGTATGATCAGCATTCCTATGCTCCAGGGGTTCCTGGGTTGTTACCAACACCAAGGCTTCCTCTGGCTTAGACTTGGGGGAGGAGTCCGCTACAGACTGTCCTTCACTCTTCTGGCTTCGCAGCAGCACTGGCTCTCCTGTTTTAGCTGTGACAGTCTTGTGGCCTATTCATTTATCACATACATATTTAGCACCCACTTGGTACCCCGCACTGTTCGAAGTGCTGGGGTGCAACAATGCGTAGAAGAGACAGAAATCCCTGGTTCTGCACAGCTGTCTAAAACTTAGCAGACTTTCCAGGTCACTGTTAGTCTCAGGTTTTCAGCACTTTTTGAAGCATCTTCTCGTGACGCCTCTTTTTCCTTTTTCACGTCACCTTCCACCTCTGTTTCACAGTAGAAAGATGTATATAACCACCAGGCCCAGTGAACAGGTGATGTTAACAAAGCAAACAAATCAGAAAACAGCCACCTCTAGGGACTGGAGTAAGTAGCATCCCCATAACTGCTTGGCTTTGGTCATGGAAGGAGGCCCTGGGGGGGTGCCTTGGGGTTTCCTGCGGAGAAGCAATGCCAAGATGCCAAGCACACAGTGCACTCTCACTGTAGTCAGGGCAGCTCCATTTTCAGCAGTCGTACATGTTAAGATTGTCTTACAGACTTCACTCAGAGAAAGTGTTTTATCACTGGAAAGTTTTTTTTAAACCTGCTATAGTGAATTTTATTAGTGATAAATATTCTAAAACTTTATTAATTCCAATTATAAGAATTTGATAGGTGGCATGTAATTAATTGAGCTGCAGGGCTGATTTGCTATAGCTCTTTTTAGAGCATCCTGCAAGGCAGTGGGCTATGGGTAGAGTAGGTCGGGTGAGTGAGCACGTTAGCCCCTTGCTCCTTTAGAAGACTCCTTCTTAACCCACACTTGATGTGCTCCTTGTGCAGCCTGCCATAGTGCTCTGTCAAGGTAAAATTTTAAAGACTTCAGTGTTACATTTTGGTATTTTAAATTGACATGACACCCAATCATTCTGAATAGGGATAGGAGAGAAGGAGACAGTTAATCTTTTATGAGTACCTACTGTGTTCCTGGCACATTTCATATTTTATCTCAACATTATCGCCATGTAGGTGTTACGTTCTCACTTACTGATAAGGAAACTGAGGCGAAGAGCCATCTAGCAACTTCTTCCATGTCACTTAGCTAAGAAGTGACTGGACTGGGATTTCAGTCTGTGTCTTTTTTCCAAAGCCCTTTGTATCACCTTCTTTCTAAATTTCATCTCTTTGCTTAAAAGAGATCAACTTTTGGGAAAGGGTGGATAACTTAAATATTAAAAGAAAGAAATTGTGTAGTTCTTTGCCAGAAATGAATCTAAAAATACCTGATTTATTTAGTTTAATCATCTTGTTATTATTGGCATTTATATTTAATAGCCATGAAATCAAATTTATCAGAAATCTTGTATATTGGCCCATCTTGGAATTGGTGGAATTGGCAGTAGAGGTGACAGATGAGTGAGGCATTTGGCCATGACTTAACAGATTCCAGTAAGCCCTACGTACTCCGATAAATACAAAGCTTGCATTTGTAAAGGGCCTCATTCTTGCAATGATGTCGAAAGTTGCAAACTTCTTTATAAGTCATCTACTATTATTTTGTAAAGCGAAGCAATCCCAGAAAGCATGCAGAAGTTAAGGCACTTTTAGGAAATCCAAGGCTGTTAGGTTTTTTACTCACTGTAACATTATCCATTTGATTGGAATTCTTTATAAAGTTGAGTCTACCTTCTCCTTCCCACCCAGCCTAATTAACTGGTAGTCTCACCCCTGAAGCAGTTAACTAAAACAGAAAGGAAAAAAAAAATCTGGAGTATTTTTGTCTTAGAGTTTAAATCCCAGTAGGCATATCTGTTGGCATTAGTCCTACCAGCTGTCACAGTTGCAATGTCATGGGGTCCCCCAAACGTGTTAGATTATGGGAAGCCTTGACCCCTATAAACAAGTCAGGTGTGAATCCCACTGACAGGGGAAAGGCAAGCCCAGGAAATGTTGTCCCTGCTGCTGGATGTCAGATTACTAAAAACTTAACAATATTGATACAGTTTCTAATGATTTTTCGAATCAGCCTCTTTCCCCATTTTCAGTGGCAGCAGTGCAATGTGGAATTTTATATGTTGTTACACATATGACTTCAGAACTCTAGGGAGAGGTGAATAGAATGTTAACAAGAAAGCAAGAGGAAAAGGAAAATCCTTCAGTTAGAAGCACTGAGCCTCCCCAGTAGGAAAACAGTGGGAGAGGTTGGATGTTGTGCCCTGGCCCATCTCTGGCCCTGCCGCCTGATGTAGGTAAGGCCACATGTGTACTCGTGGCCTCTTAGTGGAGTGAACTGGCAGAGATGATAGGCCGCATTTTGAGTGCCTGTTAATGTTCCTGGCAGGTAGAGTGCGTATTTGTTTATTTAATATTGACTTATTTACTCCTCACAACAACCTCTTCCTACCTCCATTTTATAGATGGAGAAATCAAGGCTTCCAAGAGGGTATAAAACCTGCCGAGGGTACATTTTGTAAATGGCAGAACTGGGATTCAGACTCAGGTAGCCTGGCTCCAGAGCCAGTCCTCTAGCCCTGTATTACACTGCCTCTTCCCTAATGCTCCCTGGCTGTGTTCTGATTGCCTGTGTTTGTTTATCTCCTCCATTAAACTCCAGTCAGTTCCCTGGGAACTGGATTCATCCTTATCTTCCTCAAGGCCTCGCACTGGGCTATGCGTGTGATAGCTCAGGAAAGGTCATTAAATTGGGGGGGGGGGTAGAATGCAAAGGGGGCACCAGCCATTCTCAGGGGTCTGAGCAGTCTCTTGTTTCCCACTCTCCCGGTCAGTAATTGTGCCTCAGTCAGTAATTTCATCTAAGAACCAGTCTCTACTGACACAGGATTATGTTCTACTCAACCTTTTTCCATGTGTCCAAATCTAAAATGTCCTAGTGGATTCTTGGTATAATTTTTATAATGCAGCCAGAACTTTGTGTTATTTCCTTAGCCTCCCAAGTAGCTGGGACTACAGGTGCCCGCCACAATGCCGGCTTTTTTTTTTTTTTTTTTTTTTTGTAGAGACAGGGTCTTACTCTGGCACAGGCTGGTCTCGAACCCCTGAGCTCAGGGCAGTCCACCCACCTCAGCCTCCCAAAGTGCTAGGATTACAGGTGTGAGCCACCACGCCCAGCCAATGAGAACTTTGTAGTTTTTAAACCTATTGGTTGAATGTTGTCTTTGAGTAGGTTCTAGAAGGTGGATTTCTGTTTGTCTTGGCACTATGGGAAGAATTTCTGCAGTGAATTGAGCCAAACTTTAGAGGTTTTCATCCTCTAGTGGAATCTTCTCTTATTATGGTTTGCACTGAAAGGAGTAAAATCAGAGGCAGAGAAATGCTATTCCTCTTAGTCTTTGAAAGTAGATGCACATAGTGGAGAGGAGAGGTCTACAGGTCAGAGATGAGCTGTAGCCCACAGGTGGAGGGCTTCTTACACTCCCAGCCACTACACACTGCTGGACCATCGGGTGTAGCTGAATCATCCTCTCCAGGGCAGAGAGTACCATTTAGATAGACTGTTGGTTTCCTTTTGGAGAAATGACAAATATTGGATAGAACCATTCAGTCAAGAACCCTGGTATCTTGTAGCTATTATCAGTTAACAGTATTTGAAGAGGTAGTCAAGGTTGACCTTCTGTTCTCAGTCTAATTGTTTGTGCTCAGTCAAGCACAGTATGTATCAGTAAGATATTTAATTAAAACAAAAGTCTTGGACACCTACATAAAGTAAATGCAAACACAATCCATCACTTTGTCAAAGTCAGTATACACAACTCTTAAGGAAGGTGGCAGTCATTGGTTGAAGAAACATTCTGTTATGCTAGGAAGTCCTATGTTTGACACATAAGCTTTTTCTCATTTACTGATTGTTTTTGAACATCACTTGGTTGATAGACATTGGCCATGACAGGCTTCTCAGCCAGCTAGTATCTGAAGCTGCACAGGGGTGAGTGTGTGCACAGCATCTGTCTTCAACTAATAGAACTGTGACATAGTTACTCGTCGTATAAGCTAAGAACAAATAATGACCAGCCAACTATTGACCCTCAGGCTGAAAGGCAAGATCAGCCAAATGGAATTGGTTAGATCTCCTGTGTCACATTGTTTGGTTTCACTGTCGCTCAAAGAAAATGACACGAATTGTTTTCATTGCTCTGATCTTCGGTGTTGGGCCTCTAGTGTATGTCAGATAGCAGTGGCCAGCTCCAGACCTGCTCTGCACTGACTGCTCTCCCTGGCAGTGTCTGCAGTGTGTCAGCCCCTGCATCAGCAGGCCCTTCGCTGGGGGAGGAGTCCTCCCTGCCATACAGCCGACTCCCTGACGTTTTCATGGAATTCAAAGCTCAAGTTCGTTTGGTGCTGACATTCTGGATTAGCTGGTTGACTGGAAGGACTGCTTCTTTCTATACACTGTGAAATTTATAAACCGCAGCAGCTGAGGGCTTAACATGGCCGACAAGCCCCAGCTGGCAGCAATTAGATACACCGCAGACCTTTGGCCAGACAAGGGTTTGTGGAGGCAGAGTTGCTGCCTGTGCACTGAACAGCCCCTTCCCCTTCTGTGGAGTGTTGGTTCGTAAGAGACACTGTCGACTAATGAGGGGTGAGTGGGTGGGGTTTTGCCACCTCCTGTTTCGTGATCCGTTTTCCCCAGGACCGTAGATGCACGTCTTGACAGCAGAGGTGGTCACAGGGAAGGGAGCCCAGCCATAGCGGGGGAGTATTGCGACAGTGGAGGCCCCAGGTAGTTTGGATGTGGATCTTTGTGCTCTGGCGCCAATGGCCAGATCCAGAGCTACTACACTTTATTTTTAATGGACACCATTATGATTTTAGGTGGAAAGGAAGAGATGGGAATGAAAAAACAATAAGATATCATTTTATACCCATTCGAGCAGCCAAGGTTCAAGAGTCTAGACCATTGCTATCTAAGACATAGTTCAAATTTAAGTTAATGTAAATCAAATTGGAAATCAGTTTTTTAGTTACACTGGCCGCATTTCAGGTGCTCAGGAGCCACATGTAGTCAGTGGCTCTGTACTGGACAGTGCTATTCTAGATAATACTAGGTGTTGGGAAGACTGCTAAGGGCCTCTTAGATGCGTTATTGGTCAGAGTGTAAGAATGGTTCAGCCACTTTGAAAGAAGTTTGAATTATCTTGTTAGTGACCATTTATTTCCGATGATCCTGCAAATACCTCCTAGATCTATTCACAGTGTTCACCAGGATACATGTATAGGAATGTTCATAGCAGCATCGTTTGTAATAGCAGAACCTGGAAATAGCCATCAGTAGGAAGAAGGATGAATCATGGCGTAGTAGCATGATAGAAGCAATCAGGGAATAAGAGCTGCACACAGAGGAGCAGCCAATCTTGGCCATACAGCAGTGACATTCCTTATTCAAAGGCCCAGAACTACTGAGCCCAGAGAATAGAACAAGCATGTTCCCAAGTGTACTTTGAAATGTGAGAAGAGTACACAACAAAGATAAGCGCAGGGGAATGATAAACACAAGATTCAGAACGGGGGCTGTCTTAGGTAAAGGAGTAACAGGGACTTGGGTGGCATAAGACCACACAGATGGAGTCACGTTGTGGTCACTGATAGAGTTTTTGTGCTAGGGATGGTGGTTTCACAGATGTTTGTTTGTTTCAATAAATTAAGAGAGTCCAAAACTGATATTGGGCCCTGAGCTGAGGCTAGTGATGAGTCCAGTTTAAAAAATAAAGAGGGGCTCGGCGCCTGTGGCTCAACGGGCTAAGGCGCCAGCCACGTACACCTGAGCTGGCGGGTTCGAATCCAGCCTGGGCCTGCCAAACAACAATGATGGCTGCCACCAAAAAATGGCCCGGCGTTGTGGCGGGCGCCTGTAGTCCCAGCTACTTGGGAGGCGGAGGCAGGAGACTCGCTTGAGCCCAGGAATTGGAGGTTGCTGTGAGCTGGGATGCCACAGCACTCTCTCCAGGGTGACAGCTTGAGGCTCTATCTCAAAAAAAATAAAAAATAATAAAAAATAAAGAGGACTAAGGTCCTTTCTCTCCAGGTGCCCAGTAGGTTCACTGGAAAATACATGAAAGCTCTTAAAAGTGAACAGGCTCTATGACTGAGTTACAGAGCATGAACAAATCCAGGACTGCTCCGACCTGCATTCATACTGATTCCAAAGGGTTATTTGAATTTATAGTGCCATGTCAGTATGTAGAGAAAACAGTTCCATCACATGGTGGCCTGCACTGAGGAATATCCCTTTAAACTTTTTGTTGGTTTATGAGGTTTACTAGCTTGCTTTTTAAAAAAGTAATTATTTTGATTAAATTTGAAACTAAATTTGTTTATGTACAGTCACTTTAAATACCACCCTCTCTCCCCCAACCCACAGCCTACCAACTTGGGCCTGAGAAGTTAACATTTTAGTTGAGTTTCAGAGAAGAAAGAATAGTTTTTCAGGCACTGACAAGGGTAAGGTAATGGAGAATGTGGGAAGAATTCTTTTAATCCAACTTTCTGCTTTTAGTAAGAGTATTTCTAAATCGTCCCTTCTGGAAGTAATCCTTATATTTATAAGACTATAGCAAGATGTTTCCTTTTAGGGTAAAATTTAGCTCTCTCTTCTTCTATGTTGACATGAAGAATGAGCCTTGAAGGCCATATTGAGCTCCTCCAGTCAGCAATAGTGAATACCATATCCACTTGATATTTGGTTGATAAAAAAATGAGGACCTTGGAAATGGGCAGATAGTTTGCAGCCTGTTGGGAAGACAGATAAGAAACACAGCAAATAAGCAGTGCGTACCCACAAGGGAGCTACTCAGCTTTCACCTTCTCTGATGTCTCAGTGAGTTTGTGGTTTGCAAGTTAGAACAGAATATATTGGAAATGGAGGGGAGGTTAAGTCACTGAAACTTAGGGAAGGCTTTGAGGGAGGACACTGACTCAAGAAATAACTGTTTACTCTAGAAAGCTGTTAGACAGTGGGATAAGATGGGGGACACTTACTTGCTCTCTGCTGTCCCCCAGTTGTCATGAGATACAATTCCCAAGAGCCCTGGCCCAGAAACAAGCCACTTTTTTTTGGCTTCTCTGGCTTCCTTCAATCCCACCAGAGGAACTTTTGGTAAGTTTTCTCTTGCTTGGTAGCATGTTTTGGGTATGATTGAAAAAATTGTGCCTTATAAAGAAAAGGCATATGTCAGCAGGGATGTTGGTTTCATGTCATTGCCTTCATGCCCCTTTCTTTGTTTCTGTCCGTGGGCCAGATAGAGACATCCTTGACCTTTCTGTCAGGAAAGGGGGACTCTAGCTGGCCCACACCATGCCTTAACATTGATTGTGGGCTTTCGATGCTCAAAATCTCTAGTCGTCAATCTCTCCACCTCAGTCTGCAAATCACCTTTCTTTTCCAAGTAATGGCTCTTATACTGTCCCCACCTACAAATGCATTCATGTATTTAGCTAATTCTTACTGCCCCCATATGATAAACCGGCACTCTACTAGATCCCAGGACAGCATGAATGAAACAAGATCCTTCTTCTTACAGAGTTTACATTCCAGATGGGGAGCAGAGCAATAAGTAAATATATACTTAAGTGAGAGGTGAAGCACATGTGTTTTGAGCAGATGGCTGACTTGATCTAACTTACACATTTTGAAAGGACCGTTCTCCTTGCTATGAGGAGACTGGTCAAGGGTGGAAGTAGACTAAGATTTGAGGCTGTCATAATAATACGTTACAGATGTAGAGATCGTTTATTAGTTATGGTAGAGATGGAGAAATGGTTGAATTGGGGATATATATTGAAGTTGAGCCTTCCAGCCTCCCAGTAGATTGGGAAAGATGTAATGAGAGGAGACAGAAGCAAATCTTACATCGAAAGGTGGTGAGGAAGCAGGCTCTGCCGCATTCCTCTCGGAGGGTCTTTGGGCTTCTGCCATGATAGCCCAAACCTCTTCCAGAAGTTTCATGGGTAAAAGAATAGTAGGACTGCCTTGGAAAGGATATTTTATTAACTTATCTGGGTTGTGCTGGGAATGGCAGCAGGTGTTTGACTAGACCAGAAAACATAAACAGAGCTCTGCTGCTGGAGAACACACCACATCAAGCTCCTTCCCAGCAGTGCTGGGATGTCAGGCTACTCTGCTGAAGGGTCAGCAGTGGGGCCTTGTGCTCCCTACTTTCCATCAATAGTTGACGTCTAATTCGCCAACAGCAGGCCTACATCTTGAAGGAGGAATTGAGACGGGGCAATGTGGGAGTATGTGAGCATATGATATAAACAATAAACAAAATTATTTTTCTTTTACCTTTTCCCATAGCATAAAGCACTGAAACTCCCTTACAGCTTCTTTACATCACCCTTGAAGAACACAATTAATAGTTCTTAAGGCGTCCTTGTAACTGAACTTTTAAAAAATTATTAGTGGATTTCTGGCTTTCCAGCACGTGCCAAACCTCACCTTGGTATGGGGCTGTCCTTCCGGTATCAAGGCCTGATAAGCCAAATGTTGACCTGGGTTTAGGCGCACCTTACAGCTATGCCGGCTTTGCAGCTCACTTGTTATTTAGACTGTGGAAAGGTCTGATTGTTTCTCTTCATATTACTAATCTGATTTGCCTGTCAGGGCACTTTTTGGCCTTCTAAGTGAGCCTCTACTGTTAGTTCATGGCTCTGATTCAGTGTATAAGCCTATTCCTTTCTCTTAGATATGTCCAGAGAGGGGTGTTTTGCTTCAGTGGGCTCCAGGAACAAATAATAAAAAGTACAGCAAGTACAAGGCCAAGGACAGACCCAGTACACTCTTATCAGTCATCCGAAATATGCACAGCCTTTCCAAGACAAATATGGACTCCTGTTTCTAGGAAAACACCAAAAAGCACTTATCAATTACCTTGTATATGGTTTGTGGAAAAAGACAACATCAGCCTACCCTGAAAGCCATAGCAAAGCAGATTCCTTTGGGCAACAGACAGCTCAGCGGCATGAGTTAGAGCTGCTGTGGAGTCCCAGACTGTGGCCTGGGACTGGTCCAAGGAGCATTTCTTCCCTTCACATGATTACTGTGTCCCTCACCCTTTACCCAAGCAACTGAACTCATTTTGGAAGTCTAGAAACTTGGTGCATTCTTACTAAATACCTGAGGTCCCTCAGTCTTCTTCCTGACCCACTGCAAATCCAAGGATGGCTGTCCTGAAGAGATTCTTAGGAAAGCGGGGTGTGACAAGTGGAATCTGGTAATGATAACAAGAGCCACCACTCTGTCCAGCACAGTCCGGACTGGCATTATTTTACTTGAACTTCATGGCATTCCTATAAGGTAGTAGGCGTTATCATCCTGTTCCACAGAGAAAACTAAAACTAAGGAAGTTAACTTACTATGATCACATAGCTAGAAGATGGTAGCAATGGGACTCAAAGTCCAATAGGAGTCCTTGACCACGGTCTTATAATAGATTAACAGGCAATGCCGTAGTTCAGTTTCGTCCATTAAATTTAGAGTATGTCTTATATTAAGTAGTACTTTCATCTTAGGTGAGGAAGGGAAATCATTTTAACCTTAACATTTCACTTCTTTGCTTTTTGTCCACACACTCATCTAGGACTCAAGCACAGAGGGTTCGGAAGCCGCGTTGCTGCATGGGGCCCCAAGGGCTACTTCCCCGCTATTCTGAGAGCCAGGCTGAAGGGCAGGAGCAGCTCTTCAAACTCACGGACAACATACAAGATGAATTGTAAGTTGGAGCCCTGGAGAACTGGCCCTGTTGGTCCACTGAGTTGTCTTTTCTGTCTTTGAGTCCAAGTAGTTTCCATCTGATCCAAGTTACTGTTATGACTCTTGGATCTTGGAACTGATCAACAGATTCTGTGCCCTAGTTGTTTTATAGATTTAGATAAATAATAACTACTTATAACCAGCCTTTAACCCAAAGGAATATTTCTTAAACTGTGCTCCATAGCCAGACCCTAGTGTTTTGTTCATGGAAAATACGAGTGTCTTTCTAGTTCAGAGAGAGAAAATAATGGATAAAATGTTCTTATGTTTTTGAGGCAGAGTCTCACTTTGTTACCCTAGATAGAGTGTCCTGGCATCACAGCTCACATCAACCTCCTTAGCTTAGCTCAGGCACCAACGCCTTGGCCCCCCAGAGTGCTAGGATTACAGGTGTGAGCCACCACGCCTAGCCAAAATGTTCTTAGTTTTAAGGGCTTTTTCACCCTTTAAAATTTTCTTAAACTTTGAGGTCCTAATGTTTGTTGCAAAATGCTAGCAAAACAAAACAGGTAAATAACAAACAACTAATATTTGAACATTTAGGGAGTGTGATTTTCTTAAGACCATTTTTTACTCCTTAAATATGGATCCTTACATATGTGGATTCTTGTCATGTCTTCAGTTAGTGAAATTGCATCTAGTAATATGGGAAAATTAAATGTGTAGCTATTTTAGGATAGTTTGCAGAGACCCTTGTAACATCAAAGTGCTCTAAAACCTGAATAGGTGTTAGAACCGCCAGCCCAGAGCAAACAGTTACGTCTAGTGAGGAGAAAAGGACAGTTTAATTTCTTTTAATGCTTATGTGTCTCCTTTACAACAGGCTGGGGTGGGGCAGTTCTGAGCACAGTGTTTTCGGGTTGGTGGAGCAGCATCTGAAGCACAGGTCAATTCAGGGTAGTCTTCACATCTCTGTTTTGTAATGTCGTAGTAGTATTTGAATGAGGATACCAGAAATCATTTCCAGCTTTCATTTATTGCTGCATAGAATGGCATTTTCCTAGATGCATAACCTAAACCCCTATGGTGCTATTGGAAGGTCTCTTGAGAATAGTTATATTTTTTTTTTGTCTTAGTCTGCTCAGGTTGTTAAAACAAAGTAACAAAGACTATGTAGCTTAAACAACAGAAATTTTTTTTCTCAGAATTCCGGAGGCTGGAATGTCCAAGATCACAGTACTAGCTGACTCTGCCCCTGATGAGGGTTCTCTTTCCAGCTTGCAGACATCCGCCTGCTCACTGTGTCCTCACATAGCGTGGGGAGAGAGAGTGCTCTCTGGAGAGTCTTACGAGGACGCTGATCTTGTAGGCTCAAGGCCCTAACCTGTTGACCTCATTCAACCATGGTGACCTCCTCACTCCAAATGGTCACATCGAGGGTAGGGCTTTTACATGTTGGGGTGGGGCAGGACTCAGACCATAGCAGGTAACACTAATAGGTTCTGCTGTTTCAGTCTGACCTCAGCCCTTTTCATCATTCCAGTGCCCAGAGTCTCCATATGGTTCACTCCAGAGAGGACTTTATATTCCTGTCTTCTTTGGGGGGAGGATTTGGTACCATAGCTGCATTTGATAGGACTTTGCAGGCAGAGCCTTAGGCCTTTGGGTTGCAAGTCCAGAGAATTATTTCTCAGGCATCACGGGACTGGTGCAGAGTCTACTAGAATAGCAGTCCCTTGAGAGCTGGGACTTTTGTCTGTTCCATTCACTAGAGGCTCCTTGGTACCTAGAGTAGAACCTGGCACACCACAGGCATGTAAGGACACAGCTGGGTATCTGCAGCTTAGCATTTGTATCCGTCTGTGTCCACTTTTCAGTCATGGGGCGGGGGTTTGATCAGAATTTGAGGTTATAAATTATTGTATGTTGTGCTTTTAATTTCTTCCCCAACTCACCTCTGTTCAAATTAAACCATCTCTGGTCCTCTTGAAATTCATTTGCAGGGGAAGATAGGCCAGAAACACAAGGGAGCACTTACATAGTGCAGCCCACACAGGGTTGCTCCCACTAAGATACGTACATTCAACATAACCAGGGAGAGCTACAGACTGGAATAAAATGAAATGAGTAAAATAGATCTCATAAAACTCGTAAAATTCATATGAAGTAGGAAATGGTATTGGTATGAATAAATTTTGACTTTATAGAGATAAAAACCATGTGTCTGCCCCCAAGTGGGGGTTCAGCCTTGACAGCGAATGTTGATGGAGGCACGTGACCATGGCCTTCGTCACAGTACAAGGAAGAAGCATCAGAGTCCAGCAGACGCTCTCTGCCGAGTCCTCACTCAGCACTTTGCAGGACACGGGTACTTAGGAAAAGCACATGAGCACCAAATTATACCTCTCACTTTTATTCTAGATTTGTAATTAAAAACATGTTTAAAGACCTAATTATTTGTATATTTCCCTTCAGAGTTAACCCCTTAAAAGGGACTTTAATACCTTGCCCTACTGTTCAAACTAAATGTTTCCACATTTTTTTCCACTTAGACTCACTGTTCCACTTCTGGAAAATATTGTGTAATTACTTCCTGGCGGAGTGAAAACCCCACAAAGTCCCCAGTGCCATGGTGACTTCAACTTTGTTCTCCCAGATAGAGTTGCATTTAGTATTTTCATTTTATTTAATTAATTATTATTAAAAAGATGGTCAGACCTAATTGACCAACTTCAATTTTAAATTAATCAAATATTTCTCTGGTATGTTGCAGAATTGTCATTGCTTCCCATTTTTCTCAATTTTGGTTTTTTGTTTTTGTTTTTTTTTTTTTTGCAGTTTTTGGCCGGGGCTGGGTTTGAACCCGCCACCTCTGGCACATGGGGCCGGCACCCTACTCCTTTGAGCCACAGGTGCTGCCCCTCAATTTTGGTATTGAAGCAGGATCCTGGGTTAAGATGATAATAATGTAAAATTTACTGTATATGGTTAATTTTTCTTTCTTACTATTGTCTGATTTGTAGCTAGAAACACATTTTCAGGGTTTTGTTTGTTTGTTTGAGACAGAGTTGTCACCCTCGGTAGAGTGCTGTGGCATCACAGCTCACAGCAACCTCCAACTCTTGGGCTTAAGCGATTCTCTTGCCTCAGCCTCCTGAGTTGCTGGGACTGCAGGCGCCCGCTGTGACACCCAGCTATTTTTTTGTTGCAGTTGTCATTATTGTTTAGCCGACCTGGGCTGGGTGTGAACCCACCAGCCTTGGTGTATGTGGCTGATGCCGTAACCAGGTGCCATGCTATAGGTGCCACGCTGTGTTATCAGTTTTTAAAAAACATTTTATTTCTAGTATGTTGCCACAGATAAAGATATATTATCTAGGATTGTAAGTACCAGGGTGGCTCTTACCTTTGCAGAAAAGATGCTCATGAGCAACCCACATGACCTAGGAGCTGCTCTCACAGAATTCTGTATTCTAGAATTTAATAATTTGATTGTATCGTTTAAATGGAGTTTTATTTTATTTTACTTATTCATTTATTTTTGAGATAGGATCTTGCTCAGTGACCCAGGCTGAAGTACAGTGGTGTCATCTTAGCTCACTACAGCCTCAAACTCCTGGGCTTAACCAGTGCTCCCACCTCAGCCTTCCAAGTAGCTGGAACTATACAGGCATGTGCCATCATACCCAGCTACTTTTTCTATTTCTTACAAAGATGGGATCCCTCTGTGTTACCCAAGCTGGTCTCAAACTCCTGGCCTCAAGAAGTTCTTTAGCCTCAGCCTCCCAAAGTGCTAGGAATGCAGGTGTGAGGCAACACACCCGGCCTAAATATAGTTTTAGAAAGTAACATTTAAGAAATATTTTTTAATACAAAAAAGTATAAAAAAGAAAACAAAGGCTCGGCGCCTGTGGCTCAACAGGCTAAGGCACCAGCCATGTACACCTGAGTTGGCAGGTTCGAATCCAGCCCAGGCCCGCCAAACAACAATGACGGCTGCAACCAAAAAAAAAAAAAAAAATGGCCGGGGGTTGTGGCGGGCACCTGTAGTCCCAGCTACTTGGGAGGCAGAGGCAGGAGACTTGCTTGAGCCCAGGAATTAGAGGTTACTGTGAGCTGTGATGCCACGGCACTCTATCCAGGGTGACAGCTTGAGGCTCTGTCTCAAAAAAAAAAAAAAAAAAAAGAAAACAAAAAAATAGCCTATACACCCACCAGCCTCCTTTATGAAATAAACTCATACATATAGTTAGCAAATTCAAGAGTACAGAGGAAAATAAAAAAAGAGTAATGGTCTTTGCTCTCTATCTCCTTGGTGAACATGCTTGTGGTATTTTGTATCTTGTCTATTCTTCTTAAGAAACCGATTAAAGAGAAAAGAGAAATCAGAAATTTTTTTGGAGCATGGGTTATAATATTGATTCTTTTTTTTTTTTAGACGGAGTCCCACTCTGTCACTATGGGTAAAATGCTGTGACCATATCTCACAGCATCCTCAAACTCTTGGGCCCAACTGATCCTCCTACCTCAGCCTCCTGAGTAGCTAGTAGTATGGGCACCAGCCACAATGCCCAGCTAATTTTTCTCTTTTTAGAGACAGGGTCTTGCTCTTGCTCAGGCTGGTCTCAAATTTGTGAGCTCAAGCAATTCTCCCGCCTCAGCCTCCAAAAGTGCTAGGATATAGGCTTGTGCCACCATGCCCAGCCTATAATGCTGATTTTAATATGCATTATGGTAACGTAGTGTCGAAACAAAAACAAAAGACCAGAGTTTTGAGGAATGAAATAGAATTTATTAGCTTCCATTTTCTAAACCAAGAAATAATCTATCAGTAACTATTGACGCTTAGGGAATCGAGCATTCTTTGATATGCCACTGAATTAAAACTTTAATTTGACAGGCTACTTAGCTACTCTGATAAAAAGTTAATAACTTGCTACTTCTTTAATAAGTTACATCAATAGTTCTGAAAGAATTTTTCAACATTGCTACTGGGTAAAATATGTGTAGCATCCAGAGGTGCACATGTACTGAGAAATCCCACTGGACCTTGTGATGTAATTTCACGTTATTTTCTGAGTGTCCAACACATAGATGTCTTGAATCCTATGATGTGTGAGGATGAGTAAAACTTGCTCTGTCCTCCACAGGTTCAGTCTAGCAGTCCAGCTACCTGTAACATACGATTGCTGTTAAAACAGAAGTATGAGCAACGTGTAATGGGACCACAGACAGGAAATGATTAATTTATGCCTAGAAAGCTGGGGAAAGCTTCACAGAGAAGGCTGTGGGTGATTGACCTGAACTTCTAGGAGGAGGAGGAATGTGCCGAGGAGAGAAGGAAGAAAAGCCGTTTGCACAGAGAACAGTGGTGGTCCGAGGCCTGAGGCAGAAGAGCTCATGGCACATTCAGAGATTTCAGATTAGCCAAGCATGGCAGCCACACACAGTGAGAAGAAAGGAGCAGGGGCTGGAAAGCTGGTAAGGGCAGTTCCAAGACCAGACTCCAAAGGCGTGGCCCTAACTGTCACGCTAAGGAGCTTGCCTGTCTAAGCGTCTCTGTCTAGAACTTACGTCTACAGAGGTTAAATTTTGAAGAAGAGAATCCCACTCAGAATTACATGTTATAAAATGAAGCCTTAATGGCAGCAGAGATAGGGATCAATTTGGAGAGACTGGAGGCAGGAATCTAGTCAGGAGGCCCTAGGAGTAGTCCAGGTGATGGATGGGCGGTGGTGGCTGTAAGGATGACCAGGAGCAGATAGCTTGGAGAGGTCTTCAGGAGGTTGCATCAGTGGGATCAGCAGACTGACTAAATTTGGTATCTGGTTGATGGGGACATCAGCTGAGATGCGGGGTGCTGATGAGAGGATGAGAGAAGGAAGAGTAGCTCGGTCGGAAGCCCCCCGAGTGTGCGGCGCCCATGGGGCATGCATGTGGAGACGCTCTGCAGAGGGCCTGGCATTCAGAGTGACACCCGGCTCAGGGGCAGAGTCGACTCACAGATGGACCTGCTTGGGCTGACACCTGGAGGTAAAGCTTGTTCTGGGAGCACTGCTTTTGCTGTAAGACAACTTAGAACATTTTTTATTTTGAAATGACTCTAAAAGGAGGCAAATAAGACAAATAGAGTTGATAAAGCCAAAAAAAGAGAAAAGAGGGCAGGAGGAAAAAGAAAGAAATCAAATAGGGTAGTTGAAACAGATTTCAGATTTCTCTTTTTCTGAGAGGACTTGGTCCTGAACCCTTTTTGCCCATGGCCTATTAGAGGGACATCCATTTTTGTGACCTGCTGATGAAAGGATATATACATTTGCCAGGAGAGGGTCATCCCCACAGCGTCAGGGTGACTTGGCAGCAGTTCTCCACAGAGGAAAGAAACAACTAGACCCACCATCGACAGGGTCTCTTCTGTGCTGGGCTCGTAGGTGAGCTCTGACGTCTCGTAGGTCAGCCCTGCAGGGGAGACAAGTTGATCCTTGGTCTACACATCAGGTCGGAAAGCTCTGAGCAAAGCCGTCTGGCTGCTGAGAGCCAGAGCCGACTGCAGCAGGGCAGCTGCTCCCATGGCGCGTCTGCGTGTGCCTTGAGGAGAACATCATCACCTGCCACAGAGGGAAAGGGCTGAAGCCATTGCTGATAACGGTGCTGGGGTTTTGAGAAGACCTCCGTGGTTCCTGAATATTAGTAAGAGCAGATTCTACTTCTGTGGCATTGAATCTTGGCAGATTGCTGTAAGACAACTATTTTTAGCACCTGTCAACATGGGTAAGGGGATAAGCTCTGTTCCGTAGCCATTTCTTCTCTCAGAAGAAACTCTCTGATGCTGATCCTCTAAGCTGGAGTGTCCTCTTTCTCTCTTTAATGGAGCATTAACACTTTTTTTTTTTTTTCGTAGAGACAGAGTCTCACTTTGTTGCCCTTGGTAGAGTGCCGTGGCGTCACACAGCTCACCTCCAACTCCTGGGCTTAGGCGATCCTCCTGCCTCAGCCTCCTGAGTAGCTGGGACTACAGGCGACCACCACAACGCCCGGTTGTTTTTTTGTTTTGCAGTTCAGCCGAGGCCGGGTTTGAACCCGCCACTTTCAGCATGTGGGGCCAGCGCCCTCCTTGCTGAGCCACAGGCACCGCCCAACACTTTCAACTGAAGTTTAAAAATTGTATGAAATTCCTTCTGTTTTTTGGGATAGGGTTTTGTTCATGTTGCCCTAGGTAGAGCTCAGTGGCACATTATAGCTCAGTACAACCTCAATACAGCCTGGGCCCCAGTGATCCTCCTGCCTCATCTTCCTGAGTAGCTGGGACTGCAGACAGGAGTATACCACCATGACAGCTGGCTAATTTTTTTTTTTTTGTAGAAATGGGGTCTCATGCTTGCTGAGACTGTGCTTGAACTTCCAGTCTCAAACAATCCTCCTGCCCTGGTCTCCCAAAGTGCTAGGATTATAGGCATAGCTCCCATACCCGACCAAAATCCTGTTTTTTAATAGAATTGGTTGTTGTATCTACAGCAACCTAAAATGTGTCAACAGACCATGGGGTGACTTCTCTAGTTCTTATATTTGAAAGATAAAGCTTATCCGGATGCTTTGTGTTTCTGACCACATTTGTTCATTCTCCCTCCCTCTGAATTAATAATAAATCAGAGAACAGAAGGCAGGTGCTCAGGATCCCCCTGAGACCACAGTGGATCTTCTTTCTGTGTCATCCCAGGAGGTTTTCCCATAGTCCCTCCTTTGTGCACCCAAAGTGGTCCCCACAGGAGGCTTGGTTGACGGGGCTGAAGAGTGGACAGCCCTGTGTGGAGGTGCAGAGCAGAGTCCCAGGGGCATAACTGGACGTCTCCAGTGAGGCAGATGGAAGCCTTGGAAGTCAAGGCCAAGAAGGGTGAGAGATGGCCTGTCACTTTACAAAAAGGGACAGAGGAAGAGGCAGATAAGCAGTGGGGAAGAGCTGGGAATCTTCTGCTTCTGCTGACTCTTGTCACTTGGAGTTTTGGTTCCTCTTTCACAGAGGAACAAGTCTGGGACCAACCTCCATTAGACGAGGGGGCTAGTCTGGAGCTGTTTCAATTATTCAGTGATATGGTTTCCAGATTTTGTAAAAAAGGAAAAAAATGAATAATTATGAAACCCACAGCCCTGGCTGCTGGTGGGGGGAGAACTAGGGAAGTGGAGGGAGGGTGGAGAGAGAGCTATCGGCCAGCCCAGTCTGGGGTCACTTCTCAGCTGCAGTGGCAGCTTCACTGTTCCCTGTTTTTCTTTCCTCAGTCATACCCTTGGCTCTGATTTGCTTTTATTTGAAAAGACTTTAGAAAATGTCACATAGGCTCGGCGCCTGTGGCTCGACAGGCTAAGGCACCAGCCACGTACACCTGAGCTGGCGGGTTCGAATCCAGCCCGGGCCCGCCAAACAACAATGACGGCTGCAACCAAAAAATGGCCGGGCGTTGTGGCGGGCGCCTGTAGTCCCAACTACTTGGGAGGCAGAGGCAAGAGACTCGCTTGAGCCCAGGAATTGGAGGTTGCTGTGAGCTGTGATGTCATAGCACTCTACCCAGGGTGACAGCTTGAGGCTCTGTCTCAAAAAAAAAAATCTGTCTCAAACAGTAACAGACCTCTGCATTTTAATTACCTTTTCTAGAAAATTCTTCAATGCTTCACTATTAGTACTCAGTAGCTTCCCCTAATCTTGATGTTATATTAACAAGTTCTCATTCTTTGTATAAAAACAAACACCAACGGTTCAAAATGCAGTATTCCTATCTACTGAAATCCCCATCCTCTTGTTCCTCTCCATAAGAGTCCTATTTCAGGACCCTCTGAAATAGGACTTGAATGACCTTGAAACCAGTCTGATCGCAATTCCCTAGATTTATTCTCCAGTCTACTATTTCAGGGCCCCCTGAAATAGGACTTGAATGACCTACAATGACCTTGAAACCAGTCTGATCGTAATTCCCTAGATTTATTCTCCTGTCTACTACCACTATGTTCTCAAGAAATGGTCTTCTGCGTCATCACTCCACCTTACACAACAATCCTTCTACACAGCACTTTGTCATTATATATTTACATAGGTTTCCTCTATTTTATCCTGAGTCCCTAGTGGGCAAAGAGTAACGATTCATAGTGGCCTTTCCCTACTATAGCACACAAATGGCATTCAAATGAAGTACCTTTTGGTGAACGTGTGTTCAACTCTGTTATTAGTTTTCAGATGGCCTAAGAATTTCCTCTTAGCACTTGGCGCCTGTAGTTCAGGGGCTAGGGCACCAGCCACATACACTGGAGCTGGTGGGTTCGAATTCAGCCCAGGCCTGCCAAACGACAACTACAACCAAAAAATAGCTGGGCGCCTGCAGTTCCAGCTACTCAGGAGGCTGAGGCAAGAGAATCGCTTAAGCCCAAGAGTTTGAGGTTGCTGTGAGCTGGGACGCCACAGCACACTACCAAGGGCAACATAGTGAGAGTCTGTCTCAAAAAAAAAAAGAATTTCCTCTTTGTACAGCAGGTATCAGTTTTCCCCTTAATCTAATATTATTAAACAGTATGTGAAAAATTTACTGTGAATCTTGATGAAAAACACATGAATCTTTTTTTGAAGCTAGTAGACTAGAAAAATGCACCTTAGTGATTTAGAGCAATTATAATGAACACCAATTATCATACCTTTCAGTTTTGTCTTCAGTGGCTACTGAAAGGTATGAATTCCTCGCTTTAGTCCATGCAGCTTTTTAGGTTTTATCACTCACGCTCATCATCTTTTTGTATCTCATTCCCCTCTGCCATCAATTCATCTCATGCTTCTAAATTCTGCTTAAGATGCCACAGGATAAAATGCTATATTAATCAAGCTTGTCAGAAATGCTTATAACAGAAATAAACCTTAACATGTATCCAGGATCAAAATACAATAATCTTAGAACAGGTGTTTTTTTTTTTTGCAGTTTTTGGCAGGGGCTGGGTTTGAACCCACCACCTCCAGCATATGGGGCCGGCGCCCTACTCCTTTGAGCCACAGGAACCACCTTAGAACAGCATTTTTATCTGCTCAAAAGCTTTCACTGCTTACTTTCTGGTTCTTATCTGTATCAGAAAATTGTTATCACAGAATTAGCACTGTTTATCCCTTCAGTTTGTATTCTGAATTCTTTTTTGAGACAGAGTCTCCCTTTATCGCCCTCGGTAGAGTGCCATGGTGTCACAACTCACAGCAACCTCCAACTCCTAGGCCCAGGCGATTCTCCTGCCTCAGGCTCCCAAGTAGTTGGGACTACAGGTGTCTGCCACAATGCCCAGCTATTTTTCTGTTTTGCAGTTCTGCCGAGGCCAGGCTTGAACCCGCCACCTTTGGTATATGGGGCCAGCGCCCTACTCTATCGATGAGCCATAGGCGCCACCCTGTACTCTTGAATTCTTAAAACTCAGTCTCATTTAGTAGACTTACAACCTTCCCCAAGGGGTGGCACCTGTGGCTCAGGGGGTAGGGTGCCTAGCCCCATACACTGAGGGTAACAGGTTCAAACCTGGCCCCGGCCGAACTGCATAGCCAGGGGATGTGGTGGGCACCTGTAGTCCCAGCTACTCAGGAGGCTGAGGTGGGAGAATTGCCTAAGCCCAGGAGTCGGAGGTTGCTGTGAGCTGTGTGACACTACAGCACTCTACCGAGGGCATTAAAGTGAGACTCTGGCTCGGCACCTGTGGCTCAACCGGCTAAGGCGCCAGCCACGTACACCTGAGCTGGTGAGTTCAAATCCAGCCCGGGCCCACCAAACAAAAACAGCTGCAACCAAAAATGGCTGGGCATTGTAGTGGACACCTGTAGTCCCAGTTACCTGGGGGGCGGAAGCAAGACACTCGCTTGAGCCCAGGAATTGGAGGTTACTGTGAGCTGTGATGCCATAGCACCCTATCCAGGGTGACAGCTTGAGGCTCTGTCTCAAAAAAAATTAAAATAAAATAAAGTGAGACTCTTGTCTCTACAAAAAAAAAACCTGCCCCCATTTTTTTGTTTTGTGGTTTTTGGCCGGGGCTGGGTTTGTAACCTACCACCTCTAGCATATGGGGCCAGCGCCCTACTCCTTTGAGCCACCCCAACCCTCCCCAATTTTAATCTCTCCCAAATGAGAAAGTTCTGAGTCATATCTATTATGTTCACTTAATGACATGAAACTATTTTAAGTTACCTTATACCACATTTTTAGAAAGTTAGATGTATAATACGTAATGTCAATAAAAATATTATTTATAACAACAAAACACAAAGTTGATGGGCAAAATATTCTTGAATCCTGAAATGTAACTAATGTGGATTAATGCTCATGAGTAAAGTTATATATTCTTTTTTTTTTTTTGAGACAGAACCTCAAGCTGTTACCCTGGATAGAGTCCTATGGCGTCACAGCTCACAGCAACCTCCAATTCCTGAGCTCGAGAGAGTCTCCTGCCTCCATCATCCAAGTAGCTGGGACTATAGGCGCCCGCCACAACGTCCGACCATTTTTTGGTTCCAGCCGTCATTGTTGTTTGGCAGGCCCGGGCTGGATTCGAACCCGCCAGCTCAGGTGTACGTGGCTGGCGCCTTAGCTGCTTAAGCCACAGGCGCTGAGCCTAAAGTTATATATTCTATCACAAATGTGCCCCCCGCTTTTAGTGTTTTATACTTAGACATTATAGTCTACCTTTTATAATGTAGTGATAATGGAGATAAAATAGTAGAAAACAGGCACCACAAGGATTTAGACAATTAAGGTAAGCTCAGAGTGACTTTTAATATGCCAATCAATGTTAATAAAACACAAGTCAAAGACAAGTGCAGACATGTCTTAAAACAAAATTAATGAGAGAATAGACAAATTCTTTTTTTTTTTTTTTTTTGCAACATCTGTTAGCCAGTAGTATTAGTCAAATGGCTAATTGCAGATAAAATATATTTTGTGAAAAACTTGGAATGTCAGAAGTCATTCTGGCATTTCAAAGAGCTATGTACAGTATCACCAAGATCAGTTTATATACACAATATTGAAGAGAAACCGGGTAAAAACATTTAAAAACAGACTAAGAATATAATCAAGTACAAAAATGTTGGGAGGGAGGAAACATTTTTAAAAAGAGGAAAGGATATTACCAAGATTATAAAACCAGTAATAATTATACTACATTAATATGGCATGGGGGGTGCATTTTTCCGATGCACTAGCTTCAATGTTCAAAGAAAAAAGGGCAAATAGCTGCTTTTCATCAAGAGCAGCTATACATTTCACATAATTATTTCAAAGAGAAAGCCTATTAACAATGATTGTTTAATGCTACAATTTTACAGCAAAGACAAAACTAAAATAGCAGCAAATTCACAA
>CAUYRH010093464.1:0-14442 GCA_963574655.1 Perodicticus potto
TTTTACAGACTATGTATATGAAAAAAGGAACTACCACAAAAATACGCCGAGGGAATTGGTCACTAAACGTTGAAGAAGTAAGTAAAAATCAATGAAAGTCCATTCTGGCAAGAGAGGAAAAACCCATCGTGGAGGAGGGGGCAAATCCCTCTCCTCAAAAAATTCCCCAGAGAGAAATCGGCCGAAATCCCGAGAAGGGGCTTCGACGGCCACCACGAGCAGCAGCCTGCGCTGGGAATGTCTGTACCAGGCACAGAAAAGGCATCTGGGGAGGGAGGAAGGGAAAGGGGCTGGAGCCCAAGACAAAAAGCCCGTCAAGGTTGCCCAGCTCCTGGAGGAGCCAGACCAGGGACACTGCCCCAATGAATTAATCCCACCGCGGGCTAAATCAAACACCACGTTAGCACCCCGTTAAAGGTTCCGAGGGGCCGCCTGGCTCGACCTCGAGGTCCGCTCTACACGTGCCACCCACTGGGCAGGGCGTCCCTGCGACCCGCAGGGCCCCCGCTGCCCGCAGCCCCTCTCCACCGACAGGCAGGGCTCGCCCCTTTCCCCCGACCAGGCACCACCTCTCCGCAGCCCACAAGCCTCGCTCCAGCCCCTTCCCCTCCGCGGGGGTGGGGGCTTGAATGTGTGTCCCTAACCCCCCAGCTTCTTCAGCCCGGCCAGCCTTTTCAGCGTGACTCTGGGAAGCCCGGGCACAAAATCACCGCCGTGCTCCAGCCTCCTCCTCCGCCCTCCATTCTAAGTTTTCTAAAAGCAGCATATTTTTATATGTTATATTACGAAAATTAAGTAATTAGAAAAATTTACTTTGATTCAGAACTCAGTACAAAGCTGGGAAAAGCACTTCACATTTTTTTTCACTGTCACATACCTTAGAACCTTAAAAGTTAACAGCTTGCATTAAGTTTTTAGAAAGTTAAAAATACATTTGGTAAACTTTAATTTACTGCAACAAAAATGTTGTGAATGACATTGAACATTCATAAGCATTTAGAACAAGTTAGTATCCCACCCACTGCCAAAAGCAAAGTGTACGGTACATCTTTATCAAATGGCATTGCTGCTAAATACCCAGGGGGCATCGAGGATTCTTACTGAGGACATTTTGGTTGAAGTAACTGATTGTACTCATACCCATAACATTCCATCTCCAACCTTGGGCTGCCAAACAGATGGTGGACACAGCCTTCTAGATAAGAGTAGGTGTTATGATGGAGCTCCTAAAGATGGGATTGTTCTAACACACTGATTATTGCCTTCAGGTATAGCTGGTTTAAAACACATCTTCATGAAGGAAGTTTCCACTGTGAAGATTTTCATGCAGTTTGAATTCAAAGACTCTCTTCATTGGTGCAGAAGATGAACAATCTGTGATCAATCTCCCTTACTGAACCATTTAATCACCTGCAGTTCCCCCATACGAATACATGGATTCCTTTTTGAGTAAGGGAACCTTTTTTTTCTCCCACAAACTTGGCTTATTTCTATGGTAACACTGTAGAAAACTTTTGAAAAACTGGAGTATAAAATGATGTGTATACTACTCACACTTTTGTTTATATCTCTTCAGAAATCCAGATGTGGCACCTTTAAATATCCTTTAAGTATTTGCGACTTGAAAACTTTCACATATATTTATATTTAATCTAAACATGCAATAGTTTTATCAGTGCATTCTCTTTTACCATCGATCTCAAAGAATGAACTTTCTATTCCCTATACTAAGAAAAATTATTAATCATTACTCATAGGTTCACAGTATTATGGAATAAGTTAACCAGATAAGTGTGTTCCTTTCCTTTGTTTACCTAATGATATAAAATGAAATTGACAAGATTAAGACAAATGACTTGACTTATTTTTGCTGACTGACTAATTGCAAGATTTAAACTATCCATCTCATTGGCAGTTGATAGACTTACATAACGGACGCTCAACGATAGCAAGCCAACCATGGCAGAGTCTAATAGGATGGCCATGTCTAGACTTTTAGCATTGTGAGAACCAAAAAAGTAATAAATACCACCAGCTGCAAGTATACAAAAGTGTTTAAGTACAATAAATTAAAAATCAATGATTCTGCATAATTGTTATCTGTGGAATAGGAACTGCCACAGTAGTACTGGATAAATTCATAATAATTTTAAAGATCAAGTGTTTCATGAATTTACTGTTTTGTTGCTATGTTGTGATTGCAAGGCTTTTAGTAATTTGGTTATTTCCAAAGATGAAACAACTCAAAGATAAAGCAAGGAATAAATTTATTTGAAGTACATAATAACAGACTACACAGCTTTGGAAATTTGACTCGTTTTTCTGTAATTTTCTTATAAATTATCAATTTTGCTTGAATGATATTTGAAAAACAAAAGCTATCATCATAGTAAGAGGATCTAAAAATATAAATAGTAACCTAAAAGGTAGGTCCAGGTAACACATGAAACAACCGTTTTTGAATTTTAACTCAGGGATGTGTGGATGTAAGTGAGAATGATTAAAATGTTTCTTTAAGTTTCTCAAATGTAAGTTTTAGAAGTTGTAGCTAGAAGGGAAAATATACCATTCTTTTGATTATTCAGCTGTTGAAAAGATTAAATTTTTATAGAATGATTTCCTTATAACTGAAATTTTCAGCATACTTCTAAAATAATGGAAATAAAAAAGAATTACAAATACTGACAAAATTACAGAACTTTCAAAGCTATAGCTTATTTATACCTTAAAGAATAACAAAATAATCCATGGAAAATGTAATCTGATAAAAATATAGTGAAATGGACTGAGACATAGACCAAAGTATCATATATCACATATTAAATTCCCTTAAAAGTTCTAGAAATACTTAAACAATTTAGTAAAATGTTCTTACCAATTAAAGTCTCATAAAGAAAGAATTACATTGTTTCATACTACTTTTAGATCCACTGAAGAAATTTGCAAATATTATTTTATATGAAT
Organism: Perodicticus potto; assembly: GCA_963574655.1. Taxonomy (NCBI): domain Eukaryota; kingdom Metazoa; phylum Chordata; class Mammalia; order Primates; family Lorisidae; genus Perodicticus; species Perodicticus potto. The sequence continues at coordinate 2,965 of CAUYRH010093464.1, forward strand.
ACTCTAGAAAAATTTGTTGAATTGGCTAATTATGAAATCAATTACTTAAAAATTATACTGAACCATGAGCATTTTATTAGTTCAAACACATCTAAATATGATTCCAATAAAACAATAATAATAAAATACAAGCAAAGCCTCAATTTAAAAGCTGAATTGGGCTATTTCATATTCTTACTCCTAATTTCACTGTTCTCCTAAAGCATAAATCTTCTTCTACTCCCTCCAAAATGCTCAATTTTTAATAAAGTAACATCTGGTTTGGGGATGAGGCTATGCTACCTGCTGTTCTCCCACCCCTCCGGGAAAGTGGAAAAGTAAGCAGTTATTCAACATCAGTTTTGTTATCCTAGTAACAGCTGTGGTTTGTAAAGGGCTAAAGCAGGAGAAATTAAAAATTAGAGTCCATGAATACTACATTATAATTAACCTATTAGCCTATCCTAATAGAAAATTAGAGTCTGATAAATAAAATATTCTGGTAGTGAGGGGAAGATAGAAGACAGCAAATGTTGGATTGTGTGGTAAACACTTTACATATATATGAATAAATTAAAACATTAAAAGAAACCAGTAAGTAAATTATGTTCTCCCACTGTTTGATATTATGCATGGAAGCATCCTATTACCGGTAGAAATGGAGAAATACTGGTCATATCTAAGCAAATAGAGCTTTAAATAAATTATACTTCTATCATGTATCTATTATATGTCTGCAATTAGTCTATATTAATGGAGAATTGGCATTGGATTTAAGAGACATTATAATATGGTTAGAAACTTGTTGATACACTAATACCTGCACCATAAGAAACAGATAAATCGATGACTAAAGATTTATAAGATATGTAAGATTATTAAAACTATAAAGGTAATTATTAAGATTTATAAGATATATAAGGCTATTAAACCTACAATGGTAATTATTAGAAACATTAACAATTTAAGCATTTTTAGTGCCTGTGCTGTTACTTTTAGAGACATTTATATGTATTTTTTAGTGTTAGTCTAAGTGCAGAAATAAGTGTTCAGGTAAAGGACTCGTGGCGAAATGAGCCACAGTGACGCTTATTCTTTATATTCTCAAATCATATATCTCTGAAATACTGTAAGAAAAAGAAATGGAGAAGCAAAACTCTCCTGGACACAAAACTGAAAACTGTGATACTGGCTCTGCTTTCTTCTTAACAATCAGTATAGAAATATGTTTTCATTAGATTTTTTTAATAGTGGTTCAATACTTCACCCGTCTTTTAACCCATGTTTCTTCTTCCCTTTATTATCCTTAATATATTCCACTGAGAGTTTTCTTTCACTTCAAGATAAGGAGGCAACCAGCCAATGGCATCTCCCTCCCAGAAGCCACTGCCATGAAAACCTGCACGCTAATCAGAAGTGGGTCAAATGGTCTTCACATGAAAGCATCTAACAAGGTCCCCAAGGAAGGCCTTCTAAGTGGCAGCAGGAAAAAGCACGATTGCTTTTTATGGAAGATGGATGCTAGCTACCATTGGCCCATCTTAAAGTACAGATGCTTGCTGCTTTGAAGTTACTATAATCATGGCTGCTTTGGAAAGACTATTATGATGTTGGGAACAAATTCCCTGAGATTTGGGATTAGAAGCAGTTCTGAGGCTTTGCTGCTATACAGGGAAAGATTGCACGCTGAAAGACATTCTTTTTTGTCACTGTTTGGTTAAATAAACACTTGTAACCTGCCCTTTCTCTGCTTCCCATTGTAAATATTTAAATTAACTATAAATTTAATAAAATCTAATAAAGATTGTAATAAATTAGCATATATAAAAATATTCTCTAAGCTTCTTTCAGTAAGAGAACTCTAAATTTGGTTGTAAGAAACAATCAAATGGGTGGAATTAAACACTAAACAGCTTGTACATGAATGGTTGATGATGACTATTGAATAATAATATATGAAATAGGATTAGCCTTTCAGCTCTACAGAATGTAAGGACTGTAATTCACTTTCTCCAAATACAAATGTCCTGACCTACGGAACGACAATCTCAGGAAAAGAGTTGTCACCATTAAACATCGTTGTTTGAGAATTTTGCCATAGAATATAATGGGTAATTCATTAACAAATTCATCCACATATTTATGTGTTTAGTAATATGCTACATACTGCTCATTATATAGTCCTGCAGTTATAGAAATGTTATCCTTGGGAAAAGAATATTAGTATATAGAATAAGATAAAGTGTTTATGCTTATGCTTTGTCTTCTGGAAGTTATAGGCTTTTTAGTTTCATGTCTTTACCAGCTTCTAAAAGTCTGAACTGTGTTTTTGCAAAAGATTCCAAGGAAACCAGACAAAATATACATTTCCATTGAAAAGTAATCTTGTCATCTTCCCTAATGCACCTTTATAAGTAAAAGGAGATTAAGAAGGGAAATTGACATATCATTCATTTCTCTAGGTAAACAAAATGAAAATATATTAACTGATATCTCAATGAACAAAGGAAAATAGAAGATGAGATTTCATTAAGAAAATTTGCAATAAAGCCAAATTTGTTATTAAGCAGGGTTTGAAATATAACAAGAAACAAAAATGGAGCTTTTCCTAACACAGAGAACACCCTTCTAATAAATGGTTATTCAATGTAAATTAAAAATGCTATTAAAGTCTTCTGAATCTATCATCTTATGAACATCACAGTGAAAATTTCTAATAACACTACAAAATAATAAGAAAGGCCAAATTTTAGTGGCATCACAAACTTGCTTTGTCCAAGATTTGCTTTGTATGTATAACACGAAACAGACCAAAGTTCATAATACATCTGCAAATGCAGAAGGAAAAAAGACAAAGAGTAGCCTCCTTTAGGAATAAAAAAAAATAATACTATGTTTAAATCCCACAAAATTAATGTTTAGCTCAAGGATTTGCTGTTCATCTCAGAACCCCTCAAGCCCGCGGCAGGATTAGGTCAGACTCATGTAGGAACAACTGGAGGAAATCAATGGATTTCACTTTATTAATAATTAAAAGGCTAATGCAGACTGGCAAGTGATTAAAAATGTGTAGAATACATATTTATTACTGCAATTTCAAATTTCTCCACAACATATAATTTTAAATTGGGTCACACAAGAAAGAGAGCGGTTATGTTAAACAAAAGCAAGTTAAAAGAGAGAAAGAAGGGGCAGATATAGCTATGTCCATTGTAGATTGAGCAAAGTTTCTGCCTGCAATAAGAAAAGCAAAGCTCATAACTGGTTTGGATCCATGACAGAAGGCAGGGTTACTGCTGCACCTCACTCTGTCACCCGTAACTAAATTAATCCCTATTAGGATTTGTCTAGGGTGACAGAAACAAAGTTTTCACAATGAAGAACATTAAAGCTCTTCTGAAAGTCAAATAGGCTGGATTTTAGCAATTAAAAACAAAATCTATTAAAGATACAAGGCAGACCACAACACCTCATTTCCACAATCTACAGTAACTTCATCACTGTAGCCACTAATAGTTTAAATATGATTGATAAAGTCATAGAATACATGAATATGACTTAACTAAAATGCCAATCTCCAATTGGACATCCAAACTGTTAAATGTTGCTGTTTTGATAGTTCTTATTTTACACAGTTCTTCCATAGACGAAAATCTATTATACATGGCCTGGGTAAAACTAAAATTTTGAAAGATTGTGTCAAGGGAGTAAGAAAGGATACAAAAAATAGATGTTAGAAAGCAAAAGAGATGGTCCAGACCATGTAAGGTACATATGCTGCTCACCTTACAGGAATGCTTTTTGTTTTGACATTTACAAGTCATATGATAATGTAAATTCAGGGAATTGCAATGGAAACTTCAATATGAATATTGTGGGTTATAAACAAATGTCTAAGAAAGTAGGTGTTGTCTTATTTTTCTTTCTTAGCTTCTAGTAATGTAACCAGATGAAGGAGGTCCAGTCGCCTGGCGGTGTCAGCCACTATCCAGAGATGAGGATAGGTCCACCAAACTTCATTTGTCAGAACCCAGGATTCTGAAGAACAGTGAGAGCAGCCTCTCCGAGATTGTTCTGTCCTACCATTTCCAAAACTACAGTTTTAAACATAAAAGTTCAAAGTAAAGACCACACCAACCCCTATTTGAAGTAATAATCAGCATAACTCAGTGACTTATTACAACATTCCAATTCAAAAGTTAATCCCCTGCACTAATCCACCTAAACTTTTTAAGATCAGCATCTTTAGGGTGCGAAATCAATTTATAAAGAGTAAAAATGAGAGACAGGTCAGGCAGGACCTTCCCCTACCAGACCAGCCGTGTCCTGTCTGCCCTAGCCTGACAGAGTCCCACTCAGTCTCACTACATGTGCTTACAGTAATACGCCTGGCACAGTAAACAGACAAACAAACAAACAAACAATAAATAAAATATATTATATTACAAAATAATATTCTTCTCTAAAAGCATGGACCCTTGTTGTCCAAAAGGGAAAAAGATTCTCTAAGTGAACTTAATGCCTCTTACGGGAGACACAACAGATGCAAAACTGTGGGACTCAGAACTCAGAAGGGTTTCTAAAATAAAGGAACATATTCACAAAGTGTAGGGGAGAGAGGAAACACTCGTGTTCACTTCTCTGCAAGCTGTCAGAAGTTCCCAGAAGAGACGAACATTGAAAAGTGCCCTGAATTGCCGGGATTTTGGGGACTTGGCAGGGCAATGCTTCCACTGAGGGCTACTTTGAATGCTGCATTTTGAATGTACTTCTTGATGGAGTAATGGACAATCTGGATCGCTATATGTCTTTAAAATGTAAGTGGTTCACATGTCACTGAAAAGTATCATGTTTACCCTTCTCATACTCCATTTTGATTATAGATGCCATCAGTCAAGAATACCAAAGTACTGGACTAGAACTTTTCTATATAACAACTTTAGATTTTCCAGGAGGAGATTAACCCATTTCCAAAGTACCTACAGTTGTGGTAAATAGAAATGCATGTGCCCTCGAAGCTACATGGTCGATGTGGGAGAAGGAACTGAGAGATGAGTCTGAAGATGTGGAACTTACCATCTTTATCCCACTAACCCCACACCCCTGCAGGTGGCCCAGGCCCAAGACTGATTTTTGGAAAAGCTTGCTTCTCCTTCTTTGTAATTATACACTTAATGGTAGAATCAATTCTATAATCCTCTTTTTCTTTCTCATGAATATGTTCGACCTTATCAGGCAATAGTACAGCCCTCCCTAGACCTCTGTCAAGGGGCCTCACCAGATTAGCTTCCCTGCTAGCTGGAAGGGATAAAGTGCATACCTAAATTGAATATCAAGTGGCTAAGCCAATGCTTGCTGATATAGTAAAAAAAAAAAAATGTAAGTGAATGTCTTAAGTCAAAAGTGAATATATTCAAAGAGAGAAAATAAAAGAAAAAAAAGGAAAAAAAGGAGCAGGGGATAAAGGAAGAAAAAGAAATAAAGGAGGGAGAGAGGAAAAAAGAAAGGAAAAGTAAGTCAATACTTCTTAAATATATAAATATGTAATAGTACAAATAAAGTTGACCTTTGAACAGCAAGAGCTTGAAATATGTAGGTCCTCTTTAACACAGATTTTGTTTCATTTCTGCGACCCCCAAGATAGAAAGACCAACCCCTATTCTTTCTCTTTCTTCTCAGCTTACTCATTGGCATATGAGGATGAAGATCTTTATTATGATCCTCTTCTACTTAATGAAGAGTAAATACTCTTTTTGTATAAATTTCCTTAATAACATTTTCTTTTCTCTAGTTTATTTTAAGAATACAGTACATAAAACATATAATATAGAAAACATGTGCTTGCCAACTGTTTCCTTTATCAGTAAGACATCTAGTCAACAACAGTCTTAGTAGTTAGGTTTGGGGGGAGTTAGAAGTTATACACACGGAAATTTTATTGCATAACAGTTCCATGCCCCTACCCTGTATAAATATATGTCAATATACAGTACGATTTGAATGCATGCTCCCTCCAAAATTCATGTTGAAACTTTATTACCATGTTGGTGGGATTAAGAACTGGGCCTTTTGTGAAGTGATTAAGTCATAAAGGCGTCACACTTATAGATTAGTGCTCTATGAAAAGGCTGGAGGAAACTAGCTTCAGGCCCTTTTGCCCTTCTGTCCCTCTTGCCACGAAGGGACACATCATTAGCCCTCCCTGGAGGATGCAGCATCAAGCAGCATTGACCCTGAAAAGAGAAACCAGGTCGCTCAGCAGGCAGCAGCTCTGCCTGAGCTCTGATTGTAGACTTCCCACCCTCTAGGACTGTGAGAAATAAAGTTTTGTTGTTTACAAATTACCCAGTCTACACTATTTTGTTACAGCAGCACAAACTGACCAAGGCCAACCATGTTCTAAATTTTAAGAAAGATTCTGTAATATTCTGACTTTCTTGGTTGGCTATGCAACTCTGTTGGGCGATCTCCGACAGAACTCTCTGTGGCAATGGAAATTTGTCTAAAAAAGTAACCACCAGCCACAGGGGCTATGGAGCAGTTAAAATGTGACTCATGCAAATACGAAACATTTCTTTTTTCTATTTTAAATAATTTAAATGTAAATAGGCACATGCACCTGGTGGCTGCTAAACTGGCACCATATATCTGTGGAGGGAGAAGAGGGTTAAAAATACAAATTGAAAATAAAAACTCACCAGCAAGCCCTGCATTTGCTTTGTACTTTGCTTTAAAATGTTAAGTTGCATCTCCATTGAAGAACTGCTTTTACAGAGCATGGTTCTTCAAGACAATCTTTTTAATATAGATTTTATTGTTGTAGTAAGGTTCCTTCCTAATTTATAGTCAATTTACTCGGGTTGTAAAATTCCACAGATGGAAGAGCCCTGATAAGATACTTGGGGCACATCTCTCCTTCACAGCACAAGCTGGAACTTGGCATTACTTGTGACAGAAGGCAACAAAATATCATGCTGACACTTTAACATATACAACACAGAAATGAAATTTAAATAACATTAGAAAAACACAATAACATCGTATTTAACAAAATGGTAAGAGTTCCCAACAATAAATAATTTTAACAACAAAAGAGGAAAAGAAATAGAAATGAGGAGGAGGAAGAAAAGGGGAGAGAAGGGAAGAGACGGAAAACCAATGTCATTGGCTCAACATAAATTGAGAACTCCTCATTCTTTTACATTTTACAGGAAAACGTGTGTGTGCGAGGCTGTGGACACACATGAATATATGAGAACAGAGGTTGGACTGCTTACAGCTGTTTAGGGAATATAACTAAGTTTGCTATAAATATCTAACCACTTGGCAGGGCTAAAAGGTGGGACAGCCTGAATTCATTTTCATAAATAAAGTCTAAACTATGGCAAAAATTGACCTTTTTGTTTTCTCCATTCAATCAAGCAGAGGTAATTTACAAAAGATAGTTATCTACTTGAAAAAATAACTCTTGGGTTTTCACAGTAGGAAAGTATATTTTAATGAAAAATGATGTTACCTTGAAAAACTACTAAACTGTACCTGATGTAATTCTAAAAGAAATGCTGTCATAATAGATTAATAATTTAATTTTTAGTCTGAATTTTAAATAAATGTATTTTATTCTATACTTAAAATACTTTTAAAAATTATCTTTGTGCTTTAGACAATTAAGCATTCCATTGGTATCTTTTTTTTCTCTTTTTTAAAGACACAGGCTGATCTGGAATTTCTAACCTCAAGTGATCCTCCTGCCTCAGCCTCCCAGGTTGCTGATATTATAGGCATGGACCAATTTATTTTTTAAGTCATAAACATTCACTATTGTACATTGGTCTGAAGATATAGTAAACAGAAATCATAGATGATGTATGATTACAAGCTCTGAAGTCAGAATTTGAAATAATTTCACTTAGGACAACTAATAGTAAAGTTACTTAATGTTTTAAGTCCTATTTTTATTACTTGCAATGTGGGCACATTACTGATACCCACTTCTGAGTGTTTCTGTAAAGTTAAAATAATAAAATGCAAGTGAAATTCATAACACAGTATGTAGTGTTTGTTATTAGGAAAGACACAATGCACATTAGGTATTATTAGATTAATAAAATATAAAGGCCATTACAAATTCCCTCTACAGGATAGTATTTCATATTTTAGTTTCTCTTTGTTCTTATTATTCCAGCTGTCAGATTTTACTTTTAGATTCAGAATTATAAATGACATGTAGAAAAACAAATTCCAAGACTGAGTGTTAGATGTTAGTGTTCAAGGGTCTGTAACTTACTCTTCGGAGTTTTTCGGATGAGTCATCTAAACTCTGCAACAAGCGTCTCCACTGATACGTGAGGCAGGAGGATACTAGAAGTGAAGCCATCAGTTCATATAACTGATGGGATACAATAGAGGTGTTTCATTTTATTTGAGGGATTCATTACAAAGGCCTCACAGAATGGAAAACTTGTATAATTCAAGCTAATATTTCCATAGGAGTAGGTGCAAATGATGTCTGGAGATGGGGGTCCCTCAGATACACTATGATGGATGAGTAGGCTTCTTTCTAGCTTTCGTCAATGCTAAACTCTGTTCCAAAGTTATCTTCAGATGCATTTTCTAGATCCATGTACTACCACTAAAACTTCATGTGAATAACATTGCAATGGGATGGGCGGCACCTGTGGCTCAGCAAGTAGGGCACCGGCCCCACATACCAAAGGTGGCAGGTTCAAACCCGGCCTCGGCAGAACTGCAAAACAGAAAAATAGTCGGGCATTGTGGTGATCACCTGTAGTCCCAGCTACTTGGGAGGCTGAGGCAGGAGAATTGCCTAAGCCCAGGAGTTGCAGGTTGCTGTGAGCTGTGTGACACCACGGCACTCTATCGAGGGTGATAAAGTGAGACTCTGTTTCTAAAAAAAAAACATTGCAATGGGATATTACAATGATAGAGTGATCCACTTCCAACTCTCTTTAGAAGTGCTCTTAACTTTCTCTTTGTTTTTTCTAAATAAAATCTCTCTTTGTAAGTCCAAGAAAGAAAAAATTTAAATTGATAATAAATGTGAATGTTAAGCAATGTAACAGCAAGCTAGTGACTAAAATTAGTCATGGTCAGATACATTTAAAAAACAATAAACAAATAAATTTAATATTTGAAACCACAGAGACAGGATACTAACAAAACATGCTGAATATTTTAGAGGATACCACTGCTGCCTAGAAAAAGTTTGTGATTCAATTGGTAGTCACCTGTTACTGAGATTATTTGCTATTGAAAAAGATCATATTTTTTTTGGTTTATACAGCCCTCCACCCCTTACTTTGCCTGAACAAAAGTAACACTCAATAAATGTCATTTTAATGCATAAAATACTAGGTGGATAAACAAATACAGAGGGTGCCAAAAGTGTGTACACATTTTCAGAAATTAAAAAAGTCACTAATTTTGTAAAAAGTCACGTTTGACTTCTGCAATTACAAGAGGTGCTCAATGTGACTTACGTTCATGGTATATATTGAATATTATGATTTTAACACTGTTTTTCCTTTCTAAAATGTGCATACATTTTTGCACCTTCTGCATATACCTTGGCAAAGTCTATATCACATCTGCATGCTCCTTATAGAGTCATAAAGTATACATAAGATGCAATAAGAATTGTGTACTGAGAATGGTAACAACTCTGAAATAGTGGACAGATTTAGAGGTAGGGGTGCAGGGAAGAGGCTGATAGAGCTCACAAGTTTTCTACACCTCAAAATTTCATATTCTCATAACATTATAACTAGGAATTATTTATGGTATATTTTTAAAATAATAAACAATTAAATTGGAATGTTCCTAACACAAAGAAGTGATAAATACTTGAGGTGATGGGTACCCAGTTACCCTAATTTGTGCATGCCTGTATCAAAACATCACATGTACACTATAAATGTATAAAACTATAATGCACCCATAATAATAGTATTTTTAAACTTGAACAAGGAACTTGTATCTCTAATGAATTCCCATGTAGTGCCGATGCCGCTGGTCCAAGGACCAAATGAGAGCACTGGGACTAGGGTAAGAATGGAAGTCGGGTGGTTTCAGATTCAACCAAGCCTGGGTGTAATCTCCAGAGTTTCTGGTGTGGCATGATAAAGCAAGTGTTCATAAAAACATTATAATGTCCTGGGACTCCAAGAGAAAAATAAAATGAATTAGGCAGGCAAACAAAAGGAGAGAGGGAGACCGCAGGAGAATTCCAGGCAGAGGAGCTTACCAACAGGCCAGCCAGGAGATGAAAGAGAAGCAGAGGCTCAGGATGGTGGAAGTGAACGCTTAGCTATGTGTGAAGTTTCAGAAGAAAGAACAGATGTGGGATGTGGCCAGTAAATAGACCATGGCTACGAATAGCATGACGGCCATAGGCGGAGAAATTCTGAACAGCGCTAAAGGGTTTCGACCACATCACCACTTTGTTCCTTAGAAAAACAATAGTGAACATGGCTTGAAGCTAGAGGTACACTGGTCAGATAAGATAGGACTGAAGTTTATAATGCTGGAAAAATGTCAAGAGAGGAGAAGAGAGAGAGAGAAGTGGAAAGTCTTGAAAGAAATTATAAAGAATTAATATGAATTAGCACTTGGTTAGTGCAGTGGGACAGAGGAAGAACCAAGAATGACTTCAAAGTAGTTGGAGGTGACACACACCAAGACTTTATTTAGCTTCACAAAAATGGACTAGTGCAATACCAAATAGTATAAATTCTCAAACCTGTCTCTTGTTATTGCAAATTTGAGCTCATATTCCATTCATGGAATTAACATCAAAGAATAACATATACAAGCTAATAAGAAATACAATAAATTAGAATTTTAATCAATGGAAAATATGGGAAACTTCCCTTTTCTGAAATGAAAGGAAGTCTCATTTAACTTTAATTGTACTAAAATAATAATACTAGCTATCGCATTATTGAGTGGCAAGCTCTTTTTCAGTACAGTATGTGTCTAAACATTACTTCAGCCTTTTGAATTAGGTAATTTTATCATCTCCATTTTACAGATGAGAAAACTTAGGTTAAAAAATGTGCTTAAGGAAACATCATTCGTAAGAGATTCTAAAATTTATTTTGTACTCTTACCTGTACACAATATAGTAATGAAATTATTTTCATTTAACTAACCAAAGATTATTAATGAAAGTTAATAAAATACATAAATCATCAGTTTATTTTTTATTTTTTATTTTTTATTTTTATTTTTGAGATAGAGCCTCAAACTGTCACCCTGGATAGAGTGCTGTGGCATCACAGCTCACAGCAACCTCCAATTCCTGGGCTCAAGCGAGTCTCCTGCCTCCGCCTCCAAAGCAGCTGGGACTACAGGCGCCCGCCACAACGCCCGGCCATTTTTTGGTTGCAGCCGTCATTGTTGTTTGGCGGGCCCGGGCTGGATTCGAACCCGCCAGCTCAGGTATACATGGCTGGCGCCTTAGCCCGTTGAGCCACAGGC